>CANUEY010069735.1:0-27175 GCA_948099555.1 Croton setiger | reverse complement strand
ATATATGCACGCTAACTAGTTTAGGACTAAAAGCTTGGCTGCTGCTGCTGCTTATTTTTCACCAATTCCATGTATAATATCAACATTCTGCAACATTTTGATAAGCATACTTTCTTCTTCTCTTAGCATATGCATATTGTTACTCAATTGATTTCTGCTGTTTCTTTATGTGGATAATGTTCATGGTTGCATTTTGTTGTATTACATTTTTTTTTAATATTGTTGACTTTTGGATCCATTATATGTACAATGCATAAATGAAAACTATTTTGGTGCCTTTGCCAGGTGTAGAGCCATGGTCATTTGAACAGCATTTGGGGCAAGCGGTCTTTGTCCCTGCTGGATGCCCCTTCCAAGCGAGGAATCTTCAGGTAAATACATTCTGAGCGATTGTCATAGTTGGAAATTATATGATTTTTGTGTGCCTTCATGTTTTCCTAAATCAAGATAACTCTGAACATCTTTGTTTTTTGAATGTTGAGAAATCAAATATCAATCTGAGTACACAAATGGTTGAGGCGTAATAGACCTTTCCATGCATTTAACGATCTATTGGTTGCCCATTGTTTGATTGCCCCTCAATTTGGAAATTGAGCATGATCTTCTCTCTCGGGTCTGGTATGCCATAGAACAGTCATTTGCATTGCATTTCTATTAAAGAGCTCTGGGAGTGTCAATTAAAGGGTTAACATATGGAGCTTGGTCAGTATGTGACAAGTTTGTTATCAAATAAGAAGCTCCATATTCAAGACTAAAAAAAAAAAAAGCAGGATCAGAAGAAGGGAAAATGAAAGAAAAAGGAAAAGAGAAAGAACTGATTATGTTATTCATGCATGATTCACTGCGAAGCCTTCTCGACTTATTGGAATTTAAATTCCACTGAAACTATCTGGTGTTTCGTCTATTTATTATATTTCATTGCACGAATTTGCAGTCCACAGTTCAGCTGGGTCTTGACTTTTTATCGCCTGAAAGTGTTGGGGAGGCTGCTAGACTAGCTGAGGAAATTCGCTGTCTTCCAAATGACCATGAAGCAAAAATTCAAGTTTTGGAGGTTAATTTCCCTCAACATTATAGCTTTAAATTTCTTGAAAAAATTGTTTTATTTGTTATGTTATGCGGTTGTCTTGATTGTCTCCTCAATTTCTATTGAAATTGGTTACAGGTTGGAAAGATTTCATTATATGCTGCTAGTTCAGCCATTAGAGAAGTGCAGAAATTGGTGCTAAATCCCAAGTAAGCAACTCCTTTCAGAGTTTCAATATTCTTGAACCTTCTAGCTTAGAAAGAGAAATAAGATAATTTATCGCTAATTCACCGTAGATCTATTCCAGGTCTTTAATGGCTTGGAATGCAATTCTTTCACTACATGTTTTTTCTTTGAGGGTGTTTGGCATTGCTCAAAAGCACCTTTTAATCATTTTTAACTTAAAAGTCAGTCAATTACCTGTTTTTCTGAGATTTTTTTGGCTGTTAAGCTGTTTTTATAAAAGCAACAAAACACTGCTTTTTTATAAGTGCTTTTTTTTATAAGCCAAAAGGAGAGCACATGCCAAACACCTACTTTTATCCTATTCCTTTTATAAATAGTGTGCATCTTTCGAGCGAATGCTAAAATACAGTTGTTTCTCCCTCAGGCTAGGCGCAGAGATTGGATTCGAGGATCCTAATCTAACAGCAGCTGTTTCCGATAACTTAGAGAAGGTTTCAAAGCAAAGAGAGATAAGTTGTGCTTGAGTTAGTTACTGTATAGTACTTGTAATCTAGATATAGCAAATTAATTTTTTTGGAGTATTCTTCTATATCATTATGCTTGGTTATGAAAATTTAAATGTACAAATGTATCTTATATGTAACATCATGTAATTTCATTGCTCGGAATTGAGAACCGTATTTTAATTTTTCAGGGAACAATTTCTAGCTGTATTCATTTAAAATTCGCGCTCGTTTTTTCGGACATTGTGGAACTTCTAATCTTACTGAAGATTAATGAAATAGTAGAAGTAAAATTTGAGTGTTATTTCCGTTTGTACAACTTGTTATTTCAGGATACCAGGTTGAATGATTCTGCAATTCTGCGAAAATCTGCTTCGACTTTCTGCCATACTGATTCGGGTGCTTGAGCATTTAAGGTATACAACCTGCCAGCACGAGCACAGCAAATGGCTACATTATGCCTCCGAAACTGGGGGCTTTCGACTCTGAATTCCAGTTGGTAGTATTTAACATTCCTCAAAGGTTCCTCTCTTAAACTTGATCTTATCAAGCTTCCTTTAATGTCTGGTCTTCTTCCAGATGCTGTGATTGTCTTCACCAATGCTTCGCCTACTTCTGTCGGTCCTCCAAAAGCTTCGATCCTATGATCAGGATGAAGAAGAAACAGTTTTAACTCAGTTATAAATTAAAGGGTGTTTATCAATATATGTACTTATCAACTTATTGCTTATAATTTGCTTAAAAATAAGTTATGAAGCATTTATTAAAACTGATTGATAAATGACTAATAAGAAGTTAAACGTTGGTAAATGCACCCTTGGTCCAACCAGTTGGGTAAAAATTAGCCAGATAGAACTAACCTGAAATTAAGAGGAACAGGCGAGACAATAACACTAACATTGAGCTCGCCGGTTGAACCAGGCGGACCAAAAGCCACAACCGGTTCATTAACATTATTCCGGCGCTGATCACCTACCGGAACTGGAGCAAGTGATCTTTCAAATTCTTTCTTCTCAGCTGCACGATACAATAGTGTTTGGTCTCCAACCCAACTTGATGGATAAATGAATTCTAAACATTGAATAAAAACTTTCTTTAGCTTTCTTAGCAACCAAACATGAAAATCTATTACTAAAAGGAATAGGCTTAACTAACCAAATCCTTCATTTGTTTGAATACATCGGCTATACCCTTCGATTGGATAAAGCACATCAAGCTTAAGATTCCGACCAGTTTCCGGAGAATATCCTAGTAGAAAACTTGTAATTCCACCAAAATTTGCACCAACTGCTACCAAAGAAGCTGAACCAACACCAACAAGAAGTCGCCGTCGAAATGTAGATGCCAGCGGAGCAAATTGCTCTGCCGGCGTCCTTGACGTTTCTTGGAAACAATCTTTTCTCTCACCGGAGGATTGTGTCATGTAAATCCGGCTATGGAGGTAGTTTTGCGATGCCATGAGCTGACCAGAAAAAAAGAAGAAAGAGTTGTTTGTAAATTTTGTTTATGTAAGTTTAGTGTTTAGTTGTGACCGTTACATTTAGAACCACACGTTATGAGATAATGACCGTTAAATAATTTGATAATTTATTTATTTATTTTTTATTTTCTTCTTCACATGTCCCAAATAGTCTTTTCCAATGCAGCAGTTTGTTGCTCAAATTGACCCAAACCTCCTCTAAATTTCTCCATTTCTTGATTTTGGCATTCTTCTAATCCTCCTCCTACTCCTAAGAAATCAACGGTTGTCATCACATCCACGTCATCCCCACTAAATCTCGATAACCCACTTGGAATATTACTAATATTCTTGAATAATGCATTATTTTGATCAAGAACTCCATTGAACAAACCCAAATTATCTGGAAAATATCCACCGTTGATTCCACGTGGCACGCGAACACAATCACGATCATTATCCCCAAATGTTGGTGGTGCTACCATACTAGCAGAGTTAGTAGTTGCACCCATTGAAGCTGCTTTTTGTAGCAATGCAGTTGCAGACATTGAAACAGACCCATTTGTAGTTGTTGTCCCGAATAAATTTCCATTTGGTCCTTCAAAAATTGCTGAATTTGCATTTAAGGGAAATGAAGATGATAGGGTTGGTGTTGAAGGTTGATTTGGTAGAGATAATGGGATTTTATTGTCATTATGGTTAAAGTTCGAGGGTATTGTTGTAATTTGCTCGTTATTTTTATTTATAGGCATAGAGATAAGGTTTGGTCCAATATTATTATTAGTATTACCATTGGGCATTAATATTTCTTGGTTTGGTTTATTATTTTCTTCTGTTAGGGCATCACAAAATGCCCTATGAGTGATAAAGCTATCCCTCCTGCATCATTAACAAACTTTAATTAACTTGATTAATAAGTAATTATATGATAATTACTATGTTTAGCCAATAATAATAATAATAATAATAATAATAATAAATAATAAATAATAATAATAATAATAAATAATATAACTGACCGTCCAAGGCCAAGGCAATTATGCAAGGGACCACAAGGACTTTGATACATGAAAATAATGATTTCATAGTTTTACATTAGTCAAACAAAGACTAAAAAACCTAATTATTTATGATATATGGTAACATCAATGTGCTATAAAAATTAATTAATTAATTAATTAGAGATAAAATTAATTAATTAATTAGAGATAATCTACTCTAAACCTATGTTCTAATCTCATCCTTTTTGTTCATGAACTATTAATTAATGAGATGAGACTCTAACTAATTTAGATACTTAGCAATTTAAATAAGTATAATTAGACCATAATCATCAACACCTTCTCCTGCTTATTAATATTAATTAAAAACATCTTAATTTTCACAAATGTTAGTTTTTCAAATTTTTGTATTTATTGAAACTGTTTGAATAGTTGTTTACACAATTAACACTAAAATTTAATTAAATTAAACATTTATAAAATATTATTTTGAAAAATATTACCAAACATTAAATGTAAGAAATAAATTTTATCATATTAATTGATTAAAATATTAAAAGTTAATTAAATTTTATTCATGTTAATTGATTAAAATGTTAAAAGTTACTTAATACCTATTTAATTAAGTAATCGAGTTTAATACCTATTTAACATAATTTAAAATTATTTGAAGACTGGAGCAAATTTTTTACAGGGATATAATTATATTTTATAAAAAATATTATACCTATTTAATATAATCATAAATTATAATTATAAAAAATAATATTAAAATTAATTTAGCGACGAAATTAAATAAAGTACCTGGAGAAAATGGTGCCACAATCACATTTGTACTCCTTAGTACCACAAGTTTTAGAATGAGCTTTCCAATCAGATTGAACTGCATATTTTTTAGAACATTTATCACATTTCCATTTCTTTTCGCCATGTTTTCGACAAAAATGCTTCTTAATCCCCGTAAGATCGCCCAGAGCTCGTGTCGGATTATGATGAACGCAAGAAGGTTCCGGACAAACGTAAACCCTCTTCTTTATTTCAGAGCTAGTTCTTTGCCTTAGCTTCCATGGCAAATTATGACCTCTACGGTGTAATTGCAAATTTTGGTCTCTTTGAAACCCTTTATTGCAAATTTCACAAACAAACCTATTTGTCGCTAAAAGTGTTTTTGGCGACAAAGCAATAACTTCTGCATTAGGGTCTGAAATAAGGATTAATTAGTGATTAATTAATTAATCATCGATTTAATTTAGCTTTATAAATTAATATTAATTAATTAATAATGCAAATAAGACAATAATAAAATCAGAAACATCAAAGAATATATGTTTTTTTTAGCTTTTGCAAGATACAGTTAAAAAACAAAAATAAATAAAAATAAAAATAAAGGAGTCAACAGTTCAATGCAATTATTGAGATCCCACCCAATAATTGAAGTCTCATTTCAACCACTTATATATAGCCATTATTTATATTTTTTTTCTTATTTTTATTAAAATAATAATATTAAATAAATAAATAAATATATATATATATATATACACTAAAAAAATAGAATTATATATAAATATATCTTCAAGAACTAACAAAGAAAAAGCAATTAAAAGAAAAATTCAGAAAAAAAAAATAAAAAGAAAGGAAAAAAAATTTCTTGAATGCAATATTATTTAAAAATATAACAAAATAAAGTATATAAAGCTTAATATCTTCAAGAACTAACTAAAAAAATTTAACAGAAAAATATTATATTAAAATATTTAAAAAAAATAAAGCTTAAATTAAAAAAAAAATAGTAATAAATAAAAAATAAAAACCTGGGTTTCCTGGTAAATTTCTCTTCTTTTTAAGTGGAGGAGGTGGTTGAGAAGGTGAGACATTGCTGTTAGAGTTGGTAGTTGGAGTAGTAGCAGTAGAGCTTGAAGCTATGGAGTTTAAGTAACGAACTCCTTCTTCTACTTCTCCAATATTATTATTATTACTACTGACAGAAGACAAATTTAAGCTTCCACCTTCACTTGCTGCTACTATGATATTTGACATTGAAAGAAAGAAAGAAAATAAAAACCCTAATTTTGTCTTTTTATTTTCTTTCCTTTTCTCTTCTACCAAACACTCTTGTTTCTTTTCTAAAATTTGATTAGATAAGAGAAGAAGAAAATGGAAAACAGGGATTTTTTATGAGTAGAGGAAGACAAAGGAAAAACCCAACAAATATGTTTATCCTTTCTCCTTTCTTTTTCTGGCGGAGAGAAGAGAGACTTTCTCGCTATTATATATATATATACATATATATAATTTTTCTGAAAGTACAAGAGTGAGCAAAGTTGGGTTAGAATTTCGGTTCGGTTAATTAAAATTTTGATAGTTTTTTGTTTTTCAGTTTTTGGTTATCACTTCTAAAATTTTCGGTTATTTTGGTTAATCGAAAAACCGAATTTCAATATTTAAAATAGTATCGTTTTGGAAATCTTTTTTTTTCTCCTCTCTTTCTGCTTCGGTTTCGATTCGGTTAACCGATTTGCATAACATTTTCATAGTAGGTTTTTAAAAATTCGGTTAACCGATCGGTTATTTAGTTTCATTTTCGGTTAACCGAAAATTTCAGTTTTAGTTACTCATTTACTGCATTCAGTTAACCAAAAACTGATCGGTTTGGTTTGGGTTTCGGTTCGATTAACCGATTTACTCAGCCCTAAATACAAGAACTAAATACAAATCCGATCCATATTACATAAATGAGTCTTACAGTAAAGATAATTGTATATAATAAATTTTAAATTCGAAATCTCTTTAAACGAATAGCGATATATAATAAATTTCAAAGTCGTAATCTCTTTAAACTTATAAAATTTTTCAAACTAATAAGTTATAATTCACTATTTATAAGTACATAAAGTTTAAAGTGAAAGACTTTTAAGTTCACTTTAAGAAAATAAAACCATCTTTACACCACTAAAATTTGTTTTATTATTTTAAGGGAATATTACAATAATGTCCTTGTAATTTAAATTAAATTACACTATCCTTCTTGTTTGGTTCTATTATATATTGAAAGTCCTTTTATCAATTAAATTGATATTTTCTATATAAAATGCGTTTAATTATAAAGATGAAAAAAAAAAATAAACGGTAACAATTCTCAATAATAAATTATTATTTATTAATTATATCACAAAATAATAAATACAAGAAATATTCTATGAATTAGAAAATTAAATAGTATGATATTTTTTTGGCTGTGGAACTAACAATAAATAGGAATAATTTGTTATATTTCATTTTAAACAAGTAGTAATTTAAGAATTTCAATTGCATATAACAATATAAATTTATTCATCAAAAATAAAATAAACTGACAATATTCATTTTATTATGGATTGTAAAAAATAGATATTTTAAAATTATTTTTTCTTAATCAATATTGCTTCAAAGTAGAGGTGGCCATGGGTCGGGTCGCGGCGCGCCGGGTTACGGTTTAGAAGTGGGCTAAATCGTAATCGGCCCGTTGAACCGTCGGGTCGGTGAACTGCCGGTTCGGGGACGGTTCGAAAATGGTTCACGATTTATAACGGTTACGGTTTGAAATTTCGTTAAACTCGAACCGGACCGCCGACCAAACGGTTCTGATTCAGCCGGTTCCGGTTCGGGGGCAGGCCGAGCCGGTTATTCCACTGGGCCGAGCCAGGCGGATCAACTCAAGCCATAGCAACATCTACTTTAAAGTAAAATTTATTTTACTCCCTCCATAAATATATAAATTTATTTCCCCATACACAATTCTTAATTATTATGTCTAAATAATAGTAAGATATTAATTATTTGATTATATTGGTTTATGAAAGGAGTATAATTTTATGTTAATTTTTTTTTTTAAAATAATTTTTGAAAAGCATTGATTTTATACATAGTAAGAAGATAAATATCTCAAAATATAAAAAAAAAAAAAAAACTGAAAATTACCATAATAGACATAATCGTCACGGGCTTACACTCGCTACATGTACCCGCATCCTCAACAATCTTTCTCGAAATCACACCCCCACGTTAGTCACGTGCGCCACAACATAAAAGCCAACGATTGCTGATTATTTTTCCCGCTATATCCAGGGTTAATATAGTCATTCAGCTTCTTCTTCTAATGATTTGATGGTATCCTTACAATATGAAATGTAAATGTCTTATTATTAATAGGCTTAAAAATTTATTAGTAGTAAGTATAGAAAAAGTTAATTAATTTATTTGGCCCGCAAGAGAGGGAGAGAGAAAAATGGTATATTCTTTAAATTAATTATTTAAATTATTTTTATAAACTAGTTTTTTAAATTTTATGTAAAATTAGTAAAGAAAATATTACATTTGAATTAAAAAGAAAATTGATTTAAAAGTATTTTACTTATTAATTTTTTAGGTATTTTATTTTAATTAGTGCTTTAATTCATCAATTTAACCCTTAGTTAAAAAAATCTATTTAACCAAAAAAATAAAATAAAAAATACATTATTTGTGGAGTTACTAGAGGTGGCCACGGGCTGGGCCGTGGTCCGCCGCACCATGGTTTGGGAGTGGGATAAACTGTGGCTCGTTGAACTGTCGAACTGGTTCGAGTATGGTTCATAATTTCGTTGAACTTGAATTGGACTGCCGACCGAACGGTTTCGGTTTCAGTTTTGATTCGGAATCGAGCCGATTTTTTCACAGGTCGAGTCAAAAAGGCCCAACGGACCAACCCGATCCATGGTCACATCTAGGAGTCGCAAAGGAAATCTGCATGGACCATGGTTGATAGGATAGGACTTACGCATGGGTAAACTTAAGGAACTGCAATTATGACAAGTCCTAGGGGGTGTTTTGTCCTTTTATGCATTAATTCTGAACACACGTACCATTACCAGCACACGTACCATTTTTTTATGTTCATTATTTTTTAAAATGAAAAATAATTTATATATAGTATTATCTTTTTGAAAGTAAGTAATGTCAACTTTTAATTAAATAATTAAGAGCATAATTAACTTAATTTAGATTAGTCTTACTCTTATAATTTGGTAATAGGCAGTTGAGAGAAATATAAAGAAAATTTATCAAAATTAAATTTTATGTGAGATGTATTGAGGGATAATATATAATTAAACATAGATTAATTTATTTAAATAAATTAATTTATGTGATTTTAAGTGAAATCATCTTTGGATCACTCAAAAGAAAGGTTCTAATCATGGTTTTTTACCCTAAGAAATTAAAGGTAAATATTGAAAAAGAGGTTTTAATTAATCATTATATCTTAATATATATATATATATATATATATAAAGGCCTATTACTGAATGAAATAATTATTAAGAAGAAAATAAAATTAAAGCCTTTGAAAAAATATAGAATATGGTATGCAATTTTAGGCATGCATGCATTGTATTTAGACATTATATGCATACGTGGCGGCTATTACGATTATAATCATGTTTAAAGTTTAATTATTTATGTAATTTCATTGCTATAACTTGAAAATATTAATTAATGACTCTCAACTTTATTGATTTTTATTTATTTTACTTATTTTTGAATTTGTTTTTACTAAATGTTATTAATGGGTAATGATAATAATTCTTATTAAACCTATTAAATTTTATTTAATGAATCTTATTGAAATTTAGCAAATTGTCATGTTCATCTTCTTCAACCTTATAAAATTCTAGCCGTCACCCTCATTTGACCGTTGCTTGACTGGAAATCGTGCACGAAATAGACTGATCCATACCAAATCAGAAAGAGCTCAAAAAGACGAGTTGTTTGATACCAGAATCGTGGCCATAATGACATCAGAACATTCTGCAGTTTTTGAAGAATGTCTGTCGATCGGACTTTGACCAGCGCATGCGGCGGCTACTAGAACTCAACGGCGGCGCTTGACTAGGCCGGAAGTCAGTTTTCCGCTAGTGGGACGCATGTCGATGGTGGTGGCCTACAGTTTTTGAAGAAACTACTGGGAAAGTTGGTTAGAGTACAGTCTTTTTTATTTTTTTTTGAAAAAAAAAATAAAATTATTTTTTATTAGGTATTTAATTTTGAATTTTTTTTACATTCTTTTTTATTAACTTTCTTTTTTATTATTGGGCCCTATGACTAGAATGGTGTTTGATTGATGTTAAATGGTTGATTATATGATCCACCCATTTACATCTGTTCCCACTTTATATAAAGTTTCTAAACTTTTTTTTTCTTCATCAAAATTTAAAATTTTGTCTTCATAATATTAAAAAAAAAGGTTAGATTTGTTGGTGATTTTCGTACGAAATGACCCCATAAAAAACGTATTTCTGCTAACTGATTGCGAGTCTCGTTTAATTGGTCTTTTTATTTACTTTTGTGCAATAAAAAGCGGAAATATTGACCTTAATTTCTTTAATTTTGTCGATGATTTGGTTCATATTTTTAAAAATCAAAATGTAGAATCTCTGTTATATAATTCAAATATAAATGATTATTGTTAGAACTTATATAACATAAAATAACAATTATACAATTTCCTTATGATGTATGGGAAATCACTCTTAAATCCTTGATATTTTTGCCAATTTACTCTCAACTAGATATGTTGGCCCGCAGGTTTTGGCCCAGCCCGTCTACAAACCGAAACCGTTTGAACTGTAACTGAAACCGTTAGGAGACGGTCCAGTTAAAGTTTAAGCTATTTTCGAATTGTCAACGAACTGTCCGAACAATATATTCGAACCGCCGGTTAACCGTTTTTAAAAAAAATTAAAAAATAAAATAAAATAATCGTCTGAACCGCCGGCAGTTAACCGCCCCACCATGGCCCGACGATTCGGTGGCTCTACGGGCCGGTTAAGGTTCAATTGCCCCTTAACCGTGGCCTGGCGGGATGAGTCGCCATTTCTACTCTCAAGTCATTATAGTTTGAAATTTGTATTTAAAAATTAAAAGATTTTGGATTATGCAACTGCAACTCACGAGTTGTCATTTTCGCTATTTTAAATTAGATAGTCAACATAAATTAGTTGAACAGAAAGACAAAAATACCCTTCTATTTTTAAAATTAAAAAAAAAATAAAAAAAAATACTTTCTTCTAAAAAAAATTAATAAGTTGATTGGTTTTAAATTAATAAATTAAATACATATTATTCTAAATATATACTAAAAATGCAATTAAATATAAAATGAAGGGCTTTATGGTCTTTTGCTTTTCCACTAATAGCAAAACCAAGTAAAAAATGGAGGAAAGAACTTGAGAATTAGATTGTCCAAGACAATAGTACTTATAAATACAATTTCCAAGCTATGATGAGAACTTAAAAGTACCTAAATCAATCAAAAAAGTTGGAAACTTGGAAGTAATTTCCTATGATGTACTAAAGAAAATGATGCATCCTAATCATCATTACCTTAACTTACATTATAACATACTAGAAATTGAGAGTTGGATTCTCCAAAATACAAGAAATTGGAAGATATATGCCCAATAGGTTTGATATCATTCTGCAAATTCTATTTATAAGTGCAAGAAAGTATACAAAAGGTAAAATATGTCTACTCTATCTAGGAACTAACTATTATTATACCTCAGGCCACAATCTTCAATAAGAATTGAACTATATAAGTATCCATATAACACAAAAAAAGAAGAAAAAACAACTTACAGGCAAAAGCTGAGAGTCCTCAAACTTCAGGATGATAAGCATTTATGAACATCTCTAGAAAATATCTGGCAGATTTCTTCTGTTCAATCATGGTTTTGATCGGCAATATCTTCCTTGTCAAATGATTCATTGGGATGTTCTTCCTTTGGTTTCATAACTTTGGCTTTGCTGTCTACCCGGTGAGATGAGGTCGAAAATGCGAATTCTGATACATGAACCTCCATGTTCTTTTGTCTCTTTGCTCCAAAGTATCCACATTCCAAAGCTTCCAATGCTCTTGTGGTCAACGGTCGATTTCTAGTGCTTTGTCTTCTGGTGTTCAAATTAGCCTGCTGCTGCTCTACTACTGCAGAATTAGCATCAACAGAAGAATTCAATGTCTTCTGGGGTTCGTCGTTTTCAGATTCTAATGGAACTTGAAGCAGGTTCAGATCAATCAACGAGGGGGTTTCAGTTTCAGCATTTTCTTCCTCAGTAGATGTTTTCGTACCATCACAAGGTGAATCTAAGGCATCTCTGGTGCTCTCTTCTAAAGCTTCTTCAGCTAATGAAGTGGGTATCGATGATTTCTCAGGTTGATTAGCTTGGAGTGAGCTCAAACTCGATGCATAACAAGACCCTTCTGGTTTTGATCCCATATTTTCCATGACATGACTTAACTCATTTTTAGAACAAGCAGTTAATCTCCGTCGTTTGACAACAGGAACTAAATTATTCGAAAGTCCAGACCTTGATCTTCGGCTGAATTTGTGGGTTATAGTCCTTGCTGACTGATTTCTATTCGACAAATTGTTATTACCCTCAAGGGTTTCCCCCAATTTGTTCTTGTCATCTTGGATGAGCATCTTCTGTTCTGATTCCCCACCATCAATCCCATCCTCAGATTGGTTGGATTTGTTGACATTCTTCTCCCCACTTGACATAGCACTGGCTTCATTTGGTAAATGCCTATCTGGGAAATCCTCAGAAGAATCTTCTTCATTTTTTACAGTCACTTCAGAAGTTGCTAAGTTAATGGGCGCATGCCTCAGCTCTCTAACCTTTGATGATCCCCCAGGATGGACCAAACTGGTGTCTACGATAGTGAACTTTGTAAAATCTGAATCCAGAGGCTTCTGAACAGCGTCTCTTTTCTTGTTGCTCGTTGATTTATTTGATAAGATCATCTTAATGTTGCTTGAAAGGGTTGTACATAAAGATTTAACTTTCATATCATCTGGTAAGTATCTCATTTCCCTCATCTTGGATATTTTCCCTCCATCAGCCAAACAAGAATCAATAACTGTGAATCTCACAGTGTTCATATTGTAGCAGCTAGAAACTCGAGGTTTCAGGTACCGATCGATTTTTCTAAAGGATGGAACATCTTCCCCAGATGTTACTTCAGCAATGCACTTGTCATCTTCATTAGCTTCTTCAGATTCAAGCTCAATAAGTGTTGGTTCAGATGCCACTTTGTTTAAAACATCAGTGACAGAATCGAAATAGTGATCACCTTTCACAAGTTTCCTTCTTGAGAACTTTTTAACACCAGGAATAAGAAACACTAGATAATGGTCGGGACCTAAATAACCCTGATTATTCGGTTGCTCAGAGTGCCACCCTCTAGCCAACAAACGAGGCCAAACAGCTTCCCAGAATATATCATTACAACGAGCCTTGCTCAAACGGACACCCCCATTTAACAACTTGATTATGTCAGCTGAAGTTAGGGAGGAGCAGGCTTTGCCAATTGGGCAAATGGTGAACAATGGATTGTTTTTTCCAGGTTCCATTGAAACACTTGTCAAATCTTCCTTCCCCTTACCAATTCGAATAGAATCGACGAGAACTTGAATGCCAACAATGGCTTTTAAATTGGATACATAATCTTCTAGAGAAATTTTCTCCTCTGAAAATGCTGTTGAGACCTGCGAGAACAAATGGAGAGACATTGGAATATTCAGTCAAACCATAAATTTGGTAACCCGATCATTTACAAATATTTCCAAAGTTTTGTAAACTGAATGGATTATTGACTACTGAATATTGAGGAAATGGAATATAGCATCAACAGTTATATAATTCTTAAGCAAGAAATTTGGAGTAATGAGCAAGATTTGAACTAAACCATAATTATCAAAGAAAAGAAGCAAGAAAATGAAGATGAATGACCTTTAAAAAAAATTGAAAAAGGGTACTTCCCCATGCATGTTCTTAGTTTGACAGATAAGCTTAGCATGCCAGAGAAGGCAACGGCTTTCGTACCCCACAGCTTAGGAAGTGAAAATCTAAGGCAGAGAGATAATTTGGATATCTAAAAGGAATTTCGCTTGAATTAATACCTAAAAGTTAAAGGCTCAGTCAATTCACTATTATCCTGAATCAAAACAAGCAATTTCCCCCTTCAATAAATGGTGAAAAAATTGAGAAAACTACTTGAAATAATTTTAACCGGGTTATGCTATCAAGAGAAAAGATAAAGAAATGCAAAACCTTTCTTCATACTATAAGAGTTAAGACCTGAAATCAAAGAAATGCACATACAAAAGGTATTTCATATTAGAGGCTCAAGCAAAAATAACTTGCAAGCATTGAATTTTGGCACACCTCCAGAAAGGCATTGTGCAAATCCTCAGGGACATGGGACTGCAAACGAGAGAGCAGTTCATGATGCCTCCACCCTTTAAAAATTTTCTCTCCACAGATGCATTTCTTACGTCTTTTTTTTCGGTCTGACCATCTACGATACCCATCAGACCTGTAAAATTCCCCATAATAAAAAGCTAATATTTCGCCCATATTTTTGTTCACCATGAATCTCTTAATCTGAATAAAATTTTTTCCAAATATGTATAAACCAAGAATGAAACTATGAACTTCACTATCTGTCCAAGGGAGACTGAATGAACCAGGAACTGGATGATAATGTCTGCTCTTTTGCAGCTGAGAAGAGTTAGCTTTCCTTACTAACATGGACCCATGATTTTCTGGTTTTGATTCTATTTGAGCATCCACTTCAAGATCCGGTTCTGCATTTTGTCTTGAACATTTGCTCTTCAGAATGGCACCCTTTCTGCTATTTTTGGACTTGCTCAAGTGACTAGTGTGGACCTGATCATCAGTTTTGCTCATTCTGCACCCTTCATCATCTCGGTCATTCATTTTATTATGGATCCAAGCCATTGGGATGGCCAAACCCATTAGAAAGTTATGAGAAATATCAACTACATCAAACTCAAAAGGGTGCTTCAAAAGCTGAGCATGTTCATATTCTGATACCATTGGAGGAATTTCTGCCTGGTACTCATCACCAACTCGAGGATCCATATCTGGATCTCCATATATGCCATTTCTTTTAGGAGAGCATGGAGGACTCGACTGCTCAGAAGACGATTCTTCAATAGAACTTTCATCATTGTTTGAGTGATTTGGCTCCATCTGAAATATTCATACACAATAAAAATGAGGAGAGCAATAAACTAAAAATGAATGATACTAAGTGGTTATGAAATTGGATGAAATATGAATCTTAGTATAAATCCACTAAATCTTGCATGATTTAAAGCACAACAATCCAAACCTAAGACCAAAAATGATCGAATGCATTCCATGTTTTGTATCCTTAGGTCAACAAAGCATGTCATGGTTCATATCTTTAATCCATTTGGCTTGAATATCTAACCAAAAAGCATGGTAATTTCCCTAATTGGGGAAATTTTGTTGAGGCCAAGAAATACATAAACAACAATTGAATTTCTATAGGCAAAGGAAATAAGCTCATATGGGCTAGAAATTTATCTCACAACCAAATATCATAATTGTTATTTCCAGATTTCGCGTCTGAAGTTCGAACTAGATCAAATTTCAACAAACAAAAGAGAAGTCATCCAGAATTGCAGAGCACAAAATATAAAGTTTAGAAGGCAACAGATGTTCATTAACAAGCAAAACCCAGATTGTTAGAAATCATCAAAACAATTATCCATCGTTTCAAATATTTGCACAACCATCCAAACCAAACATTTTTAAACTTGATCATCAACAAAACCCATATATAGAAGGTCGAGGGCACCAACCCGGATGGAATTAACCATTTCAAGATCCATTTTCAACATCCCAAACCCAATGAACATGTTCAAAACAGAAATAATCAACAAAACAGTAGAAACTAAAGATTAGGGTAACCAAACAACCACTATCTCATAATAACAACAAATTCTGCTTAAACATATAAACAAATAATGTTAGAACCAAGCATTGCTAAGTTAAAACCATTAATGTCAAATTATGATCCAACCCATTGTTTTTCTATACAAAGAAAACCATATAAAGAACGTTGTAAGCAAGAAACCAACACCACTAACTGCTATAAGATTGAATAATGTTGACTAACCTCCATGGAAGAGACTGCAATATAGAAGATAACGTGAAATTAACCACCTGCAAAAAATGGGTTTTACATGTTACATACTGTTAATTGAAATCTTGAAGTTCAAAAAAAAACATCAAACCCATGAAAGAATAACAAAGATTACAAGGAAAACAAAAAGGAAAGTACCTTGTTTTTAAGGGAAAATGCAAATGGGTACACACTGAAAATATAGAAGCAAAGTTCTTCCGCACTGTAAAGAGAGAGATAGCGGGGTTGAGTCGGGTGGAGGAGAAAGGAAAAAAATGTTAGTGTTGTGTTTCTAACAAAATTTTATGTACAAAGGAAAAGAAAAGAAAATAAAGAAACGTACGAAATATTTTTTACTCTTGTAAAAATCTTAAAAAAAAATTAATAATTTGTAAGATCTTTTTCTTTATTTTAATTAATTTGGTATTATATGTGTTTGCGTATGAGTTAGCAGACATAGAATTTGTCGTTAAAATTAGTTGATTTAGTAGTAACTATTATACGGACAGTTTGTTCGGTTAAAACGTTAAAAATTATTCTCAATATCTATTATCGGACATTTTATTAGGTTAAAACGTTAAAAATTATTCTCAAAATCTGTTATCAAACACTATGTGCTATGGCAGTATTAGAGTTGGAGAATGGTCAAATGTTAATGTGTACGTAGTGGTCATAATTAAATTTAATTATAAATCTTATAATGTAATTAAATTTAATTAAAAATAATTAATATATGATAATTTATTTTGTAATTATTAATTACGTGTAATCATAAATCTTATAATGTAATTTGTAATAATTTATTTTGTAATTAAATATTTTTCTTGAAAATCATACTTCCTATCTATAAGGAGAAATTACTAATTTCACCAATTCTTATGCAATTGGAAACCCACCAAATAATATATTTTTTACATCTAAGAAATTTATTTTTTAATATTTAAAAAATAGCATTTAAATAACATTTTTTGACAGTCTGCTTTTTTCGACAATGCCCCACCGTCGATTTCGGCGATATTGATTTCCGACAACTCCAGGCCGGAAACACAAATTTCGTCGATTCCGTCTTGAAACTCGTCTGAATCACTTAAGTTACTTTTTTTCCGACCTAAAGCACCACGGACACCTTTAAATTCGCTGAAAAATTGCTAAACTGGACTGAAAATTTTTTTGAAACCGAGAAACTTGTCTTCTTCGGCGAAACTCCACTGCAACTGGATGGAATTTGTTCTGAAAGTCGACAAAAATGGCTTAAATGCTTGGTGGCGGCCAATTTTATCAAAATTCCGATGGTGACTTAAAGATATGTCATAAATATCTTTTGATTACTCGTCGAAAAATATTTCGAGTTCCAGGTGATGTTTAAATTTGGCTTTTCTGTCGATAATCCGTCTACATTCTCTATCAGTGATGTTCCTTTGTCTTGCTAGAGAAGACGACCGGCCTTTGTCTTGCCGGAGAAGACGACTAGCCTTTGGCTTTGTCGGAGAAGACGACTAGCCTTTGGCTTTGTCGGAGAAGACGACTAGTCGTTTATTTATTTCAATTTGGCCCTTAAAAATGATTTTTAATATTTCTTTTTTTATTCTTTACTTTTAAATTTAATTCAGGTAATTTAAGTTCAAATGGGTTTGACTCAAACCTGAAAATCGAACCACTCAATTTTCTTTGAATAAACCAAATCAAACCAAACTTGATTTTGTCTCATATGGAATTCAGGTCAAGGTTTGATTAGAGTCGGGTTAGGATATTTATTTTCTTATTGCTAATTTGGTCAGGTTTGTTCGAAACCCAAAGCTAACTAAACTCACCTCAGACCAAATCCGACAAGCCGGGTTAGTCGTTTATATGCACACCCCTACAAATCATGTCAATTTATGTCTAATTTAGGATCTAAATATTAAAATCAAAAATTCAAGGATCAAATTGAATTTTAACCAAAATAAATAACTATATATATCTTACTCGTTCTAAAACTAGAACTGTAACTGTAACTACTCACTATAGTATTATATATATATATATAAAACTATAAAAATCATTGAATATGTGTTCATAATGAGATTGCTAATCCCCGTAAATTTGATAAATGCTAACGAGATTCGTGCATTGTATTCAGAAGAAAGCAATCTTATTTGACATTAATTATTCATTTCAGATGGTTAAGCTTAAGTTTCACGATTTTCGACCTCTGAATTGCTCCTTAGCTATCACTTACAGATCTCTTTTTAAGCTCAACTTGCAATTTTTTTTATATTACTGTATCGAATTTAATTGAGCTGAGATTGGAAGAAAGATTCAGCTTGGATTTTTGATTCTCTTTAGTCATTACTGCAATCTTGTATCTGGGTATGTAATTTTTTGGTTTTGTTTTTCTTTGTTAAATTTAGCTTAGTTTTAAGTTTGATTTCCATTGTTTGGTTTCCAGGCAAATGAAAATGGAAAAAGGAACATTCTTTCGTTGTCTTTAGTCGTTACTGCAACTTTTTATCTGGGTATGTATTCTTTTTACTTATAATTCTATGCTTTCATTTCATTTTGTTCGTCTTCTTTAAATCTAGCTGTAAGTTTGATTTCCTTTGTTTGGTCGCCAAGAGAATGAAAATGGAAAAGTTTCAATCCTTTTTTTTATTATTATTATTGTTTAGAAAAACAAGGCTTGTTAGGAGAACATCAGTAAATGAGAACCCCAAATTCAGTTATTTTCCTTCATTTTCTAGGTATCCGAGCAGTTTTTTTTTTCCTTTTTTGAAATATGAGGCTTAATTTTTAGTCTTTGCTGAATTTCATTTAGGTTGAAAAATCCAGGGAAATTAAACAGGAAAATCCAAAATTCTTGGTTTGACAAAGATCTATTAGATCAAAATGGCAAGATCATGCTTTCCAAAATGTAGATTGATGAGAATAATGGGTTGGCTTCAAATCATATTAGGAGGGCTTGTTATTATTGTAAGTTTGGCAAGCTTGTATAAGTTTTACAAAGTGGGCTTTTTCCTACACAACGAAGAAATCTGTCAGTATTTTTATAGGGAAAATGATGTTTATGAAGGGTTTGATGTTAGGGCATTGACCGATCGAATCGGCGAAGTGCTAGACAATATGGAAAAACTGCAACAGAAGTTAGAACATTCTGTGCAGGAAATGGAGAAGAAGCATAAAGGTGTTCTTGACAAAACCAGTATTACAAATCTAGAGCATAAAAAATTCTTAGAACAGGAAGTGATTTCGCCTCTTAACACCGTTCATGTTGCGTTACGGCAGATTAGGTTGCCTAGAATTAGTAACTCAACGATAAAAGAAGAACCCTTGATTAATAATTTCATTATAGAGGAGATTAGGAAGTACATAACCCCAAAAGAAAACAGAGTTGGGAAAGTTAATATATACGGAACCGAAAAGGTATACAATACTATTGGGCATGCTTGTGTTTTGATGAAGAAAGAATTGGAAGAATATATGGATTATGATATTGGATCTTTCTGCAAAGATGATTGGAATCTAGCTCAGAAGCTTATGGTTAGTGGGTGTGATCCGTTGCCACGACGACGATGTTTAACAAGAGCTTCCAAAGTGTATCTGAGGCCATATCCTATAAATGAATCTTTATGGAAATTGCCAGATGATAGAAATGTAAGATGGAGCAATTATCAATGCAGAAACTTTCAATGCTTATCGAGCAAGAATCCGAAAAGGGGTTACTCGAAATGCACCGGTTGTTTCGAAATGGACAAGGAAAAGCTGAAATGGATAAAAAACACTTCACTTTCTGTCGATTTTTTGATTACAGATGTACTTGCAACTAAGCCAGGAGGGGATATTAGAATTGGTCTAGATTTTGGCGTAGGAACAGGTAGTTTTGCAGCTAGAATGAGAGAAAACAATGTTACTATAATTTCTACTGCATTAAATCTTGGTGCTCCATTTAGTGAAACAATAGCTCTTAGAGGTTTAATTCCTTTATATGTTACATTGAATCAAAGACTTCCATTGTTTGATAATACTTTGGATTTGATTCATACTTCTGGGTTTATGGATGGATGGATTGATTTGCTGCTAATGGATTTCATACTTTTCGATTGGGATCGGATTTTACGACCAGGAGGATTGTTATGGATTGATAGATTCTTCTGTAATAGAAAGGATCTTGATGATTATATGTATATGTTTCTGCAATTCAGGTACAAGAAACATAAATGGGTTATTTCTCCTAAGTCAAAGGATGAAGTTTATTTTTCTGCATTATTGGAAAAGCCTCCTAGAGCTATTTGATCTACTTAATTAATTATAATAATACTTGTCTTTGTATTATTAACATTTTTTTTATATTTGAATTTGTTTTATTTTTAATTTTAATTCAAATTATTGATTAATTTACTTGCACATTATATGTATATATTTATAATTTTTGCTTTCTTTGTTTATTATATTTAATATTAACTAGTTTTTTATTCAAGTTTATTTTTGTTAATTTCTATATTACTTTAGTTTTTAATTTTACATATTATATTAAATTATTTATTTATGAATTATATATAACTTTACTATAAATATGAGATTTATTAGAATTATATGTTCATTAAAATAAATTATAAAACCTATTGAGCTATATTTGATAAATTTCATTGAAAAATCATAGTATTCTTAAAATATTATTATTATTGTTTTAAATTTTTGTAGATGTTTAATGTTATAATTTTATTTGTATCAACTAAAATAATTGAAATTCTTATTTTTTATTAAATATTTTTAAATAAATTATAATTTTTATTATTATTTCAATTTGTATTTTTAAAATTCAAAAAATAAATATCAGTGATTTAGTTCTTAATTAGAAAAATGTTATTTTGTAATTTAAAATTTAATCAATGAAAGTTTTTAATAGAGATATTTTATGTAGAAATATGAATAATCAAATCAAAATTAAAAAAATAATTTGGTGAATTATATTTCTTAAGAAGGTAAATAAAAGTTTTTAATAGAGATATTTTATGTAGAAATATTCATCCATATTCTCTTATTTATAAATATAAATAATTTAGAAATAATAAATATAAAATAGTTTAAAAAAAAGTAATTTAGTAAATATTAAAAATGATTAAATTCTCGTATTTATAAATAGGATAGAATATAATAGAGAGAACTCAATAAATGTTAGTTTTTAGTAATTTTGTTTTAAGAAAATGTGAACAAGTTTTTAAAAAATTATTTAATTTGTAAGAAATAAGGCAAGTCCTTCGAAAATGTTAAGGGCTGAGTTATGGGCCAAAGTTTGGTTTGTAGGCCCATAATTTCCATAATTGGGCCAGATTCTTAGACCAGAGACTTCAAAGTACAATATCATATCCAATTTGGATATATACAAATTTATCCACCAAAAATTTAAAAAAAAAGAAGAAAACTATTTTTATAAGAATTTTCTTTCATATTTTTTAATAAATTGGGATTAAAATAATCATTTTATAAGAAAAAAAAGCTTAAATCCTTTTTCACATAATGTTTATAAAATGTTAATATAATATACACACAAATTATTGATAATCTGTTTATAAATTTTTCAAAAAATGTTCATAAATTTTTCAGAAAATGTTCATAAAATATTAAAGTAATATACATAAACTTTTTATAAACTGTTCATAATCTTTTTAAAAATTGCTGGAAGACAACACGGGTGAGAAAGGCAAAGGACGGCAAGTCGACGGTCCGATGACTACTGCAAATATTCGCCGCGGAAGCTTCACTCTAGCAAATAAAAAATCAATTGAAACATTCATTCATATAATAATATGAATGAAATTAACGAACCAAAATGGTAAAATCAATAGTAAACATAATTATATGAAATAAATTAATTAGAATATTATTTAATATTTGTCTATATATAAAGAAGGAATGTAATTCCAAATTAGTGAGAAATGAAATTACAATATGGTGAAAGGACAAAGATTCTTATTCCCAAAATATCCCTTAATCACTATGGCATTGTGGATTAGATTATATGTCCACTTTAGTAATTAGGTAAAAAGAAAGTAGGAATTAAAAATAATTAATAATTAATAATCCAAAAAAGAGTTCCAAGTATTTAGGGTTTTCTTTTGTCTAAAAAGATATTTAATCCACTTTTTAGATTTGTTTAGTTAATTATAGGAAACCCTAATAAAGTTTCAAAGCTAGATGCTCACTAAAACAACCTTTCTACAACTCTATATCATATTTTATTTTTTAATTAAGCACAGCCAAGCAATTAATTAATTAATTAATTAAGTGTTAATCAATACAAAGATATATAGTAAGTCCATTTGTAATAATCAAATCCAGATGCTCACTAAACATTCTTTTTAATACTTTAGGTAACTTTTTAGAGATTATAGTAGCGTTTTTAGCTGTTAGTTATTAGTGATTTATGAACTGCTACTTAGACAGTTAACAACTGCTCAAACAGTTAAACGATCAAAACAACTAAATTTATTAAACAGATCCTAAGACTGTCTTAGGCATAGTGGTTAAGTTAATGATTTGACTAGTTAAAACACTAAACACCCATTTTTAAATGTTCTGTGACATAGTGTTTTAGATGGTTTTTAGACGTTAGAATAACGTTTTATAAAAAATTAACCCATTTAATATTTAACTGATAGTAGTTTATAAACAGCTATCCAAATAACTAATTATTACTGATTGGTGCTAACAATCACATCCAACTATCATTAATAATTAATTATTAAGGATAAAAACAAAATTATGTCAAAATAAAGTAAAAGTGCAAATGGATGGATATGGTTTATCCTTACCATATTTTCTTTACCGTACTCAAATTTATTTAAAGATTGTACCAAAATTTTGGATTAAGACCCCCACCATATAATTAATTAAATAAAACTCTCTTTTTTTCTAAAGAATCTAATATAATTAATTACTAATTTGGTTTATTTTTTTATAAGTACGTAATCTATTATTAATTACAAATGGAATATATGTTTTATTTATAATATGAACAAATCATTAATTAATTATTTTTTTAAAAAAATGGATTACTATTCTTGTTTTAAGTGTCCCTAAAGAATATAAATATCATAATTTGGTCTAAAAAATTATACTCAAACATATTCAACTATAGCACTATGTTGGCCTTTCAAGAAAATATAAGTATTATTATTTAATATAGTTCAAAAATATTAAAAAGTTGAAATATATATAATTTAAACTATATTAATAATGAAAAAATTGAACAATATTATACTGGCTCGAATTTGAATTAATTAAATCTATTAATTAATTTTAAAATTATTAAAAAAAATATATATCAAAATATAATTTTTTTTTATAAGCAAAAGCAAAATATAACTTATTTTGATAAATCCTTAAATTAGTTTATATAAAATAAGATATATATATATATATATATATATATATATATATATATATATATCAAAATAAATAAACCTTTTAAATGAATTAATTACTTTATAAAGTTTTAAATGGAGAGGCACTAACTAGCTAGGACCTAATTAACATATTTCTAGAAGATTTTTGCTAATGAGAAGCTTTTTAGGGTTTGTAGAATTTAAATCAATTACAAGATTAAATGAAATTAACAATATAAATTATATATTCTTTGCCCCCAAATAAAGAGACAAACCTAAAATTAACCTAATTATTAAGTTGTTAATAATGCAAAGGGACTCAATCTAGTCCACTTGATTTGATTATTATACGACTAATAGATATTATATTATAAAATAAGATTAATTAATTACTAATTAACCCAAAAAAGTTAAAGATTGGATGGATTAATTTTCCCCTTAATTATGATAAAGGAAAGTTTATTGTCTGTAATTATAGGTAGGGGACCATAATTAAGAAGAATTTTCTGCTTATAGGGAACTTGATTTTGTTGGTTATTAGGATTAGGATTAGGGTTCTTATTTCTGTAAAGGTACCCTCAAATTCAGCAAGAAGAACATGCAAAGTGGATTTTCTGTTCTTTTTTATTTTTTTTTAGATTTGATTTATTTTTAGGATTAATAATTAAAATTCTTAATTAGAATTAAAATCTTTATACAAATATTAAAGGGTTTCTTGCAATTAAAATTGAATAAAATTAAGGTTTATTGTCATAATAAATTCAATTAATAATAATAAAAAAAAGTATATGTAAATGTAAACATATATACATGTTTTAATTATTCATTCTTAATAATTTTAATTTACTTATAATAATATCAACCATATTTTTTTTCCATAAATTTAAATATCATAAAATTAAAATTAATCAAATAACACGTAATATATATATAAATATTACTATATTTTTCCCCCAATATATAAAAAAAAATACATTAAAATATTTTTTAATTTGTATTTTATTCATAAATATAATAATTAATTAAGTTTTCCAATCTTGTTCATCTAAATCATTTTTTAAAATATATATATATATATATATATATATATATATATATATATATATATATATATATATATATATATAATTAATTACTAACTCCACCACTGTCTGTATACAGACGGTATATATAAAGGATACAGACGAAGAGTTTTAGTAAAGATAAATAGAGGGAAAGAAAAAGGAAGGAAATGGAAGAAGGGGAAGATAGAATGTTACCAATAGCAAATGTAGGAAGAATAATGAAGCAAATATTACCAGCAAATGCGAAAATATCAAAAGAAGCAAAGCAAAGAATACAAGAAAGTGCAACAGAATTTATAAGTTTTGTAACAGCCGAAGCTTCTGACAAGTGTCAAAACGACAATCGTAAGACTCTTAATGGAGATGACATTTGTTGGGCTCTCACTTCTTTAGGTTTCGATCAGTACGCTGATGTTCTTGTTAGGTTTTTACATAAATTTCGAGAAGCTGAAAGGGAAAAAGAAAAACCACCTACTGCTACTAATCATATTATTAATATTAATCAGGATATTAATTGTAGCAGTAAACAAGAAGAAGAAGAAGAAGATCAACAAGATTTACAGTTGAAGCAGAAGAAAAAAATCCCTTCTTCTTCTTCTTCTTCTCCTTTTTCTTTTTCTGGTTCTTCTTCTTTGGAATTTAGGGTTCTTGAGAAGGGTAATAATGGTGGTACCAGCTTGCAGCAGTAAACAAGAAGAAGAAGAAGATCAACATCAACAAGATTTACAGTTGAAGCAGAAGAAAAAAATCCCTTCTTCTTCTCCTTTTTCTTTTTCTGGTTCTTCTTCTTTGAAATTTAGGGTTCTTGAGAAGGGTAATAATGGTGGTACCAGCTCATAGCAGTTCTTGTTTATCTGAATATATTATTATTATTATTTATGGAGATCAAGAAGGAAGATCGAACTGGGTTTTCTTTTCTTGAGAAGATGAAGAAGAAGGAGAAGCATAATTAGTGATTAATGTATCAAATTAAGTTTTTAAATCTCAGGTAATTACTTATCTTTAATCTTTGTTCTTGAGGGTTTTCTTTCTTTCTTTCTTTCTTTTTTTTTTCTCATATGAAAAATTTTGTAATATTTTCTTGTATGGATAATGTAATTGGATCTGCTATAATTAGCATTTCTAATGATTTTATGTTAATTTTATCCTTTTTTTTTAAATTAAAAAAATGAAGAAAAACTTATTATGAAACCTTATAATTTTATGATTTCATGCACATAACACCTTAAATTTTTTGATTTATTTATTTAATTTTTTTTCTCTTTCAGTAATTCATTTTATGATCTAGAAAACTCAATTTCTTTTTTCTCATTTAATCAATAATACATAAAATTAGTCTTTAATTAACCTTAATTTGAGTCTATTTGGATAGAAATGGTTTTGAAGGATCTATCGAAATTTGCAATTATAATTTCAATTCTTGTCTCTGTATTTTCCTCTCTTTTCATCATCAAAACAATGGAATTGATGAAAATGCAATTTTTGTTATTTTCTTTTCTTTCCCATACATTTCCATTGATGCAAATAAAGAGTTCAATGGAAATTTTAAAAGTTTGTAGTGACTATTCTTTCCCTCGTTATCAGCTCAGACGTAAAAGTTCAGCTATCAGTCACTAGTCACCGGCTTTTAACTTTTCCATGCTGAAATAAACATCACTCCGACATTTCAACTTTGGTTAAAAGAAAATAAGAAAAAATAAATAAATTTCCCTTTACTAACGTGATTGATTACCTTTGATTCTTTTGGTCGTTAGGTTACCATATTTTTTCTGAATCATCTTCCAAATTAAGGTTTAATTATGCATTACCTTTTCATAGCTGTCCAACTTTAAAGTTTGAACTTAAAGGAATGAATTGGACAAAATTATTGGAATTTGAAAATTTGTATTTGCAATTAAAATTTATAGAATTTCGAGCCATTTTCGAAGGGCATCTAAAAATTTTACGAGAGAAAAAATGCTAATAACTAGGCTATTACATCGGTGACAATTCACGTTAGTATTAAAGATGCTCTAAAAGCAAAAAATTTTCTGTTATTCAATGATCAGTTGCATATAAACTCGTAAAAGGAAAAAAAATAAAGAAATAAGATGGAAGAGAAAAAAAAAAATTAGTGTGTTTTCGCTCATATTACACATTTACGCTTTCTATTTTGCACGACCAATTAGTCGTAATTCATATTTGAATTGGAGATGCTATAAAAATGGAGAATGCAAAATGTACAAGAATTAGGGTTTTAACAAAACCCTAGATCAAGGGACCACAGCATTGAGGCTTTACATGACATGATTTGTCGTGAAAATCCAATAAAATCTCAGGCATGACATTTTTTAACTATATAAGTTTACAATTGGATTAGGTATTCCCCAATACAAAGTAATTGCTGAAACCCTAATTAGGGTTTCATATACATATATATATATATATATATATATATATATATATATATATATATATATATATATATATATTGTGTGTCTCTCTTTGTTTGAGAGCACCTCTCATCTAAAAAAACAAGAGATCTGGGGGTGATAAGA
>CANUEY010069721.1:0-19538 GCA_948099555.1 Croton setiger | reverse complement strand
ATATACAGGGATATGGTTGTCATAGTGGTAGAGGTGGAAGAGTTAGTGGTGGTGGTAGTGGGAGGGAGAAGAAAGAAGATATCATATGTATTTAATTGATTATTTATTTAATAATAATAGTATAACTTTTTGTTTTTATTTTTTGTTAAATTTAAAAAATAGCTTTAATATAAATATTTTACAGTCAGAGGATTAAAATGAAATTTAGGAGTATTAAATTATAACTTTTCAAGCAAATTAACGGAAAAATGTAAGGAAATTGATGGAAGCACTAAAAAGCATGTTATATAAAATTTTTGAGTACCTATTAGCAACTTTACCAAATATAAAAAGTTAACTAACAGATTATAAAAAAACTAAAGGACTCTAAAGTAATTCTCCCTATTTTTCACTTCATTTATCTAACTACAACAAAAATAACGGCTTATTTTTTTGAAAACTAATGTCTAGGGTTTACTTTTTATATGAAATTTATATTTTTTTTATATAAATTAAAAATAATAAAAAAGTATGTTTTGCTAATTTTGTTCAATAAACACATTAGTACTAGGCTATAAATAACTAAACCAATTCAAGACATATTCATTGCCCTTGGTTTGGAAAAACTCGACTCGATTTAAATTTAATATTTAAATAAATCAAACTTTAATAGAATATAATAGTTCATTTGAATTTAAAAATGAATCAAATTTTAGAATATAATAGTTTGGCGAACCCGACTAAAATAAAGTCATTTTATGCTCTTCATTGATTAGCTAAGAGTAATTTATAAATAAATTAACTCTTATTTATTTCAAACTTTCGAATCGAATATTCAAATTCTATTTGAACAATAATAGGAGCAATTTATAGGTTAATGAACTCTTATTCGAATTAAACTTTCAAATTGAACATTTGAATCGTGCTAATGAATCGAATATTAGATCGAACTCTTGACTCAAGCTAACAAATCAAATAATCTAATCAAACTCGAATATTATAAAACATCAACCAAATCAAACTCGAATCCTGAATTGAAGTTCGGTTGTTTTGTTAAAAGTTAAAGGATTTTATAGAGTATTTTTAAAACTTAAAGGACTTTGGTAAATATTTTATAAAACTGAAAAAAATCTGATAATAGATTGGTTTAAAACTGAGTATCCAAAATAATTTTTGGTTTATGAATTACATAATTCAAAATACTAATTAATGGAAATGGAACATAATACGTACCTATTTAAAAATTAAGAACGTTGGTATGTGCCGACGAGTTTTTTTATTTACTTTTTAAAAACTTTTTATTCAAACTATTTAAGACTGATTTGGTTTTTAGTTTAAGTGTTCATATAAGCTAATATCTAATTCGAATTATTGTTTTGCGGTTAGAACATAATTACCAATAAATGTACAATTATCTATTAAATATTAATTTTTATTTTATTTTAGTAAAATTAATATAGTTCTAATATGAATCATCTATGAATTGAAATTAAAAAATTATAAATATGATTTTATTGAATTAATAACTTTTTAGATTTTTAATTGCTATCATTTTAAAATTTATCAAACACTTAAATTTTGAATGGTGTATAACCGTTATTAGCTGTGTGAAATAGCTAAACTAAAACTCTTTTAATCGAATTATCGATTTAAGGGATTACAGTTTAAAGACATGACTTTGTTTCAATTAAAAAAAAACCGTCTCAATAGTTGTAATTATTTGAAGTAAAAATATTTTATACAATAATTTCATCAGTAACGTATTTTATCTTAATCTTATTTGTGAAGCTGTTGAAAAAAGTAATAAGGTTTATTTTGTTGTTTTTTATCTCCCACCTACCATCATTACCCATTCAACCAAAACGTATATTATTGTTATGTTTTATGTCAATATTACCCCTCCAAACTATTATTATATATATTGTGAGGATGTTTACAAACATCACAAAGCAAGAAAAGAAAAAAAAATGACAAGTCTTGTTCACATCTCAATTGCAATTGTACTATTATTCTTCACAAGTAGCTTTGCAGAACAAGATGATTCAGTCTCAACTTCAAGCATCTCAAGGCCATACGAGATCCTCATTACAAATGCTTTACCTAGAGATTGGTTGCCTCTAAATGTAAGCTGCAAGTCCGACATTTCAAATGTAGGATTTCATGTTTTTAAGGAGAATAGAGTTAGGGCATGGGGAACTGTTGTCAATGATGTTGCAGAGAACGACATAGGATCGTATGTTTGCTCTTTTAGCTCTGATCAGAAGAAAAAGACCAAGACTTTCCCTGTCCTAATCACCAAATCAACAAAGCCTTATAATCGAACTTGCTACAGCACACGTATGCACTGGGCTGTGGAATCTGGTGGATTTTATTTTGGTTGTGGTCTTAGATTATATCAGCATGTTTATGATTGGTGAGACTAATTAATTAACTATTTTGTACTCTCAATAAATGCTACTAATAAACATTTGTTTGGGAACTAAAGTTGTAATTCACTTCATTAATGTAGTTGCATTTGTTTGTGGATTTTATTGAATTTGCAATTTGTTGGCATCCGTAATTTAGTGATAAAACTGGATGGTTTAATTTAATATTTGTCCATGATTCTATCTAACTATAACAAAATTAATGGCTTATTTAATTTAAAACTAATATGAAAGTTTATTTTGCTGAAAAAAAAACTTCAACAAGATTTTCTTTATCAAAATCAATAGAGTTTATCCTAGTAGGGTAATTTCATAGAGTAATTTTTATAGAAGCAGTTATAAAAATGTTCAAATTGATTTAAATTTTAAAAAAGTTGTAAAACATAAGTGTTTTCTTTCTTTTCTTAAAGAGAAAATTTCTTTTTCTAGAGCTAAAATATTTTTTTATTTATTTTTCTCCAGAAAAAAACTCAATTACCATGGTTGATCTAAGTTCATGAAAACAAATAAAAAATTATAAACCCAGCCCACCACCATCAAGTCCAAGCTGGCAAGATGATCGGTAAGTCTTGGACGGAAACTTCAGACCTTTGTCATTTCTTCTAGAGGTGGCCACGGTTCGGGCCGGGCCGGTTCCGGGCCTCGGCCCGCCGGGCCATGGTTCATGGTCCCTCAAACCGTAACTGGCGGTTCGACGGACCGGCGGTTCATGGCGGTTAACCGGCGGTTCGATTCACAAAACCCGCCGGTTCATTCACGGTTCAAGGGCTTGTACGGTTACGGTTCAAAAATTTTTTGAACCTGAACCGGCCCGCCGAATCGGCGGTTCAGGTTCGGTTAACGGCGGTTACGGGCTCGGACGGTTATGGGCCGGTTCAAGGCCGGGCCAGCCGGGCCGAACCGGCCCATGGCCACCACTAATTTCTTCGTTTCAAAAACGGAAATTCGCCTTAATAAATTGAAAATCTATTTCTTATTACAAGACGTGCGTTCAATATCTTTTTTGAGAAAGGCTTGTCTACTTTGGTAAAAAAAGAAAAACGTCGCCATTATTAAAAAAATAGTATTTATCATAATAAGTAAAGAATTGCATAAGATTTTTAAAAAAAAAAAATTAACAATTGAAAATTTAATAATACAAGAATATTATATTTGTTATGAAATATGGATATTATATTATGATATTATTTTTTGTCTTAAGATATTATATAGTTTGTATATAATATTGGCAAATTTATAATATAAAGATATTTTGTGCTCATTTTGTAATTATTTTTATCGCTTACATTTTCAAGAAACCAACAATAATGTATTGTGTGAATAATACTAATTATAAAAATTTTATTTTACTTGCATTAAGTTGTATAATAATACTTGAACGAAGGAAGAAATATTTATGTTTATAAAAAATAATAGTAAACAATAACTATTAGTAATTTAGTAGTCCATATATAATATTTTTAATATTTATTTTTTTCTCAATATTTTTTATATTTACTTGTTTTTGGCATATATAGGTTTCTTTGATTTTTGAAATTGTTATTTCTCCGTTATTGTTTCCCGTTTGGCCGTGTCCCCCTTTCCATTTTTGTCCAACATAGGCAAAGACTCCAAGAAAGTATCCGACCCCTTAAATGTTCCCCCACCACATTGAAGGTCTTATATATGATTTTGTTAGTCATGCAATTGTTGTTGTTTAGTCTAATTGTATTATCAAGGGCAAGTGTTTGTAAATGGAACTAGAAATAAAAGGAAAGCAAAACCTGTCACTTAGATTAACAAAAGAATTTGGTAAATTTACCTCTAAAATTAGATGTGGCCATGGCGGGGTTGGCCAGCTGGGCCCGCTGGCTTAGCCCGTGGAAAGACCGGCCCGGCCTCGAATTGGAACCGGAATCGTTCGGTCAGCGGTCCAGTTCAGGTTCAATGAAATTTCGAATCGAAACCGTTATAAACCATGAAGCGTTCTCGAACCGCCGGTTAACTGCTCCCAAACCGCCGGTCTGCCTCCGACGGTTCAATGGACCGATTACGGTTTAACTCACCCCCAAATTGTGGTCCGTGGCCACATCTATCTAAAATCTCTAGACTTCAAGAATCTGTTCTAAGGAGAGTTTAACGCTAGTCAAGCATTTGAACAATTGAGAAGGCGGTGGTTTGTGTTTTCCGACCCAAGATTACACATTGTACAGATACAATCTTCTAATTAATTCCAAGACCACACCAATACCAATTGCATATATTTTTAAATTCATACTAAGTGTATATTATCCGTATACAACAACAGCGAAAAAAGTCTAATTCTAGTGTATTGTTATTATACAAATATCTTCAAGAGGCAAGACATAGACTCTATATACAATTAATATACAATGTTGAGTTGACAAATAAAAGGACAATAAGGATGTGCCTAGCGTTTAGAAAAACTATTAAAATTATATAGTTGGTATATAAATTGTATCAACTCCACATGTGAAACCGTTTTAATAACTTGACCCTAATATAGTATACCATTTTTATACTACTGACTGTATAGTGTAGATCCTATATAGCAGTATATACAAGCAATGCAGAATCACATTGAAGATAATAAAACCATTTTAAAAATAAAATTCATTCATCATAACCAATACAATTGTTGAGAGCCATGATACTTTGGGCCTAATTGTTTTTTTTTTTCTAATATATTGTGGCCCAAATTGATGAAGCTTTGACAATAAGGTATTAAGTTGAAGCAAGTCAAAAGGCTAATTGTGTTAAAGTGGAAACAAATGTTGTCATCTTCTCCTAATGATGTTGGCATTGGACTTGGTATATACTGTTCACAAATACATACATTCATATTTCATCTAAAGATTTAATTGAATTTTTAAGGTAACTCAATAAATTATCTTTATTATTCTCATTCAAGAGTTAAATGAATAACTCAGTTTGATTTTGGGAAATTGTATTATATACCACAATTTCAAAGTTTGATTTAATTAAATATCACTTTTATTTTTTTAGTTGTTTTTATATCACTTTTTAGTATTTATTTACCTTATTATTCTTACTCAATATATTAATATATATTTTTTTTAAATCAGCTCTTGAAAATAAATTTATTTTCTTTTATTTCCTAAATCATCAGTTGGAAATAAATTTATTTTCTTTTATTTACTCATGTATTTCATGCCTCAGTACCACCGCTATTCACCAGATTTTTTGTTTTCCAGACACACTATTATCAATTATCAACTGCCTAGAAATAAATTTATTTCCTTTCATCTCTGGCTACCTGTTCTCGAAAATAAATTTATTTCATTTTATTTTCTAAACTAGTTGTTGGAAAGAAATGTAATTCTTTTATTTTCTTTTATTTCCTACCACTTTCACACAAAATTAAAGAAACAGACTGAGTATACATGATGTGGCCTGTGTCATAAGAAAATGCAAAAATTCAACATATCAAATCCCAAGTCAAAACTCAAAACATAATATATATGAAAATTTTGTATAAGAAAATGCAACCATAATCATAATTTGAAATTTTACATACAGATTTTCCACCTATATACAAATATTATATACAAAAAAAACTAATGACAACTATATATTGATTCAAGTCTGGCTTTCTTCCAAATCCGGTAAGGAAGCTCTTTGAATGTGACAACTGAAGCCATTTTGATCAAAAGATGAGAAGTTTTAAGAGAGAAAAATCGTAACCATAGGGTTAAAAAAAGAGAAAACAAAAGCAAAAGTCGAATGAAAGCAGAAGCAAAAGCTGATCGAAAGAAGATGAAGAAGAAGAAGAGGTGTATAGCAGTGCTTTTCCATCTGATCACCGGCTTCTTGGTCTGAGCTGGATCTCTGATCGGAAGAAAGAAAACAGAGAAGAAGAATAGGACAGTGGTTGAGAAAAAGAGAAAGAGTGTTAGGTTGGAGTGTGTTTTTATTAGAGGTTATTTAGGAATATTGAAAAGTTTTGTGGTATTTTTGCAAACATAAACGCTATATGTTTGTTTATTTGATTTTGTGGTTTATGGTTAATGTGTTGTATAATTTTACTATTTATTTTTTTAATGTAAATTTTTCTATGTAAATTGAACACTGAATTTATAAATTTTAACTAAGCAAATTGAGCACAATATATTATTTTTTTTTCAAATTATATAGTTGGTTAAAAAAAATATTGAACTTATATACAAAATAACATGAATTTGATTTGTACGGTTAAACAAAGTTATTTCCTTTATTACGATTCCATTAAGATTCTGTTGGCTCTATGCAAATGGTGAATCTCATTGCATTATTGCCACTCAACAACTTGCGAATATCGTAATTTTAAATTAATAAAGATCGTTCCTTAGATTATAAATGGTTCAGTTTAATTATAAATTGTAAATAATAATCAATTATATATCTGAAAAATAAATAAATAAAAATGAAAAGAAATGCATGCAGCTAAGCAAAGGCCAAATGTACATTGAAGTTTGAACACTCGGCTTGTTAGCCTTAATTCACACAATTCATTTTTGTCATTTTCTCTCTTCTTTCTTTCTTCCTCCTTCCTTCTTTCTTCTGTGCTTCATTTATATTTTCTGTAGTGTCCTTCTTGATTTTCTCTGTTACAGTACAATCCTTTTTCTAGTCAAGAATAATAAATTTTCTTATTATTATTTATTTTCTTCTGTGCTTAATCATTGCTTCTTTTGAATTTCCTTATTGAAGAGCAAATGGAGAAGATGAAATTAGAAATTAGAAATTGAGAATTAAAGTTCTACTACTTAATTTAATCTTAATCTACTTTTAGTCTTTCTATTTATCTATACATTATCTCTTTGTAGAAAGTGATTAAAGAACACTAAGGAATACCAAAAAGGAAAAAGACATATTTTTGATAATTGAGCAAAAGTGACACTATGATTATAATTCAAAAGTGGCGAATATATGTTTTTCTATAGCTAGAGCTAGGGTTTGTAATTGTATTATTCTTGCCGGGGACGAGCCAGCCACAGCGAACTTAGTGCTCGGAGGCGATGGAAGTACTCCGCGATCGCCAGAAAACACCGCGCAGCTTGCCTCGTCGTCAATATCTGATGCAGCCGATGAAGGGTTTGATGCCTCAAATTATCTGCCTGTAAGTATACATTTTAATTATTAATACTATATAAAAACAAGATTACATTAATATATATGTACTAATTAAATCAAACATGATTAATTGACTTTTGCAACAACATTAAGAATTATTTGGTTAGATTATTCAAAGTTGTAACATTAAATGGCTATCTGCTTATGACTTTACGATACTTAAGAGGCAGTAATTGTCAAATAAGTTAAAGAAAGGAACAAAATAATTGAAAATGAAATATGGGTAGTAACGTCTCACTGTCAATAATGTCTAGATGTTTGATAAATATATTGTACTACTTTGGAAATTAATTACAATATCCTAAATTGTTCTAAACATGATTTGGTATGATATTCCATTGATTCTAACTGTGTTCATACATTAAATTTGACCAATGACATGAAATTCAGCCTCCATATGTTGATGATTATAGTTAAACTAATTACCAAAGGATCAACGTAATTAAAATCTGATTAATTTTTTCAATTCTCTTGACCTACCCCATAAGAATTGATACTAACAAATTTCTAGTAAGATGAAAAGTTAAAGACTCCCAAAAAGGCATAACAAAATAAGCTTAGAATAAATCTAATATAGGGATTAATAAATGACAAGACACTATAGATTTATAAACATATAATTAATTAAATATTAGAAGTTAATTAAACAAATAGAAATAGGTGATTATTAAGGAAGATATATAAGGAATGGGTGCTTGTGAAGAGTCAAAAAGAAAGTTAAGAAGGATGGAGAGTATTTGTCGTTTTGAAGTCAAACGGTTACGACCATAACATCATATAAATATGGGCTTCATTCAGATGTTGATATTTTTAAAAAAACTTTCTATTTACACTTACATCGCTACAAATTTATTCTAATATTTGTGTCCTCATATTAAGGAAACTTTGAATAGCTTAATAATTATTTTATTACAGAGTTATTTAATAATAATTATTTTGAAACATTTTAATTCTATATGAAATGGGAATGTTGAAAAACTCAAAAACAAGAATGAAAAAGGGAGCATAAAGTAAGGATTTTTTTTTGTCGGAAAGCATATGAAATGTAACTAACCATGCAGTTGAAGAAAGATGAAAACTGGAGCAGTTCATGCATCCAACCCAACACTAAAACTGTAGATTCTTGTTCTTTGGGACCCACCCCACCCCCAAAAAAGCCCTAGCCCAGCTCTTATCTTTGCTATATATATGATGATGACGATTTAATTAAGGATTTTAGTGAAAATATATATAATGATACCTGTCTGACAAAACCTTCAAGTGTAGAAAGCTTGTTCATGGCTACAGCCATCTGACCCATATAGTTAGCCATATTAGGCGGGCAACTCAATGAATCAGAAGCAATTGTGTCTGATAACGATTGGTTCAGAGCTTCTAACCCAGTTGATAAAGCATCTTCTGCTTCTTGTGTGGATTGTTGTAACCCACATATTCCCAATATCTGTTGCTCCGATAAGGGCTCTACTTGGTTCATTACTATCTGCATCATTTAATACATGCATTAATTACTAATTATTCGTTTTTGCTCATTAGGGAAACAAGAAAATGAAATAATAATTGACAAGGAAACAAAGAAAATAAAAACAAAGGAGCATAGAAACCGTGAAAATGTAAATATCTTCTTTCTAAGCAAAGTATAATAACTATAAGCTCTATTACCAGACATGAACTTTTTTGTATTGACACCTAACTCTACTCTTTTGTAGAAAATCATTTCGTCATTCTTTGATTTTCTTCTGTTTTCTTTCCGATGTAATAATAACGCCTCCCCGTGTGTATGTATTTTTCATATACTATATGTTTTAAGCAACATCTCTTCTAATCATACAACTAACATGTGCTTTTTTTTATTAAATAAATATATATTCATTTTTAATTACAACTGTGTTCTTGTCTAACACAATATTATTCCCTCGATATTATTTTTACATATTATGTGATGGAGACTTGGCAACTAAATATACTAAAGTCTACTGAAATAAAGTATAGTAATTTTTAGAATTCAAAATGATAGAAATATTACCATACACAAGACATTTCCATGATTAATTAGTTCATTAATCGTTAATAAAATTTTGGATTATCTTGACCTAATCCACGCCTTTTGTGATAGTAGTATATACATTATTATTGTTGGTTTTGTTTATATTAATCATTTATGAAGGATGATGGATAGGGTTTGAGTACCTTAATGAGCTCTGATGGCCGGAAACCACCCAACCACATGAAGCAACGCTCCGCCGGAGTCTTCCACATGCCCGAAACAAGATGGAAGACATCGGTTTTAGCAACCATCCCTTTAAGTGTCATGACTTCATCATAATGAGCCAAACAATTGTCTACATACATCCTCAGTTCATTTTCCGGTATATGTTCTTGCACTGCTGCTCGTAGCTCGCATGTTAGACGATGATGCTCTTCTAGCCATCTCGCATACTCCATGTCAAACACTGCAGCATCTAATTAATCATAAACAGTACGTACTTAAATTAATTTTATGATCATGCTCTCTAGTTAATTAATTAACAACCATCAATTTATAATTACGCTTAATTAATTACCTGTGCTTATATTCCCTATACCTACTGGAATACCTTGATCTCCACCCATAAGACCTCCTCCTCCTCCGCCAAAGAATAGACCCTAATAATATTATGAATTAGATTAATAAAACGGTGAAGGGTTTTATATTTTTCAATTATAAATAAGCTGAAGAGAAACTTAATTACTTGAGCTCTAGCTCTTTGCAGTTCTTGCTCCAATTGGGTTAACCTAATTCTACTGGATTCTAGTTGTTGAACGTAAGCCTACAATCATCAAATAAACACAATATTTTATGAGTTGAAAATCAAATAATTTTTTTTTCTTTCAGAAACTGAGAATAAGAAGAAGAATGATTGTTACTTAAAACAATTAAAATTTTAATTGGACTGGACCTTTTTTCGCAGTCTGCTTTTCCTTGCTGCTTCTCTATTCTGAGCAAGCCTCCTCAATGTCTGGGAACAAATAATCGACCAAAATATTGAAAACATGGGTCCAAAAATAAAAAAAGAAAAATGTAAATAATAAGAAAAGAAACCTTAGGGTCTGGTGTTTTGGGTCCTTCCTGTTCAGAACTTGAAGTTGTTGGTCCTTTACGGTTTCCTTCTCTCTGCCATAACAAACAAAGAATCAAGAATTATAAAACAAATAATAATAATGTTAATAATAATAATTTATAAACAAAGAATCTCAGTAATTAAAATATTAATTAATATTTAATCAAGGTACCTTGACAGCTTTAACCGGTTCAGGCCCAGCAATAGCAGAAGCAGGTCCGGCAGGAGGAGTAGAATCATTTCTTGTGTTGGCCAACTCCATGGACGGCTCTGATGGTCTCTTTGAACCACTAGTTGCAGGAGAAACTAATCCGGGATTATTTCCCTACCAAATCCAAACAAACCCCATTATTCTCATTATAAAATTAGGTATTATATATAATAAAACATAAACAAGAAAACAAGTTTTTAATGTTTTGGTTTAGTTGGGATTAATTGAGATATAATAATTACCTTAGCTGTTGATGATGGCTCTACTGCGTGCATAGGCTGTGAAGGGAAAATGTTCAAAGTCGGAGGTCTCATTCCACCACCCTCTGCATACATACATACATACAAAATTATTATTACCAAAGGACGAATCATGAGATATTACCAATCGTCATGCGATTTCGTTGCTCTAATAAGCTTTAGAAATGGAAAAAAGAGAAAAAAAAAATAACCCATACCCTATTTCGTATCCTTTTTGAGTACTTGTTGAAAAAAATAATGATCAGTTTTGAAGAAAATTTATTAGGTTTGTTAAATGTTATGGTCCAAACTCCAAACAACAAGAAACCAGAAAATAAATTCGAAAAGAGAAAAGAAAATTTACATTTTGGGTTTGGTTATTCAAAAATTTTGAATCTTCAAAACAAGAAAGAGAGACAGAGAATAAAAGAAAGAGAAAGAAAATCTTTCTTGCAGGAGGTTAGAGGATCTGGTCAAAGAAAGTACTATGAACAGATTTTATCAGTTGGACATGCTTTTCCTGTGACCCGAAAACCTCTTTCCCAAAGAGAATCTTCCACAACAGAAACATAGCAGCCAATAAAATAATAGAGAACAAAAGAAAAAAAAAATTACGTCTTTGGTCTTGAACAGTGGAGGGATCTTGTCCATCAAGATACAGAAAAAGAGCTTGATCCAATTCTCCCAAATCATAAGCTCCAGCATCTTTGCTTCTGCTGACACCAAAAGTACATCTAATTACTAAATAAAAATTAAATCTTTCTTAAGCATGCTCTTAATTGCAGCATCAAATGGCGAGTATGAGAGTAAGTAGAAAAGCAGTTGAATATAAAAAGAGGAAAAAAAAAGCAAAGAGCTTTGACTCTGCAACATGGGATTAATTTAATTTAAGAAAAAAACCAGAACAAGAAGAAATGAATCGAAGTGGGTATTGATTTTTTTTTTTTATAGAGAAAAAAAAATTACACGAAGCTTCCAGGAATTGACGATGATGGTGATGATTGCATCATTCCATAAGGAATCTGCTGCTGCTGCTGCTGCTGTTGATGATGATGATGATGATGATCTTGTATCTGATGATGATGATGATGATGATTTTGATGTTGTAGTTGAGATGGATGATTGATGAGTTTACTAGTAGTAGTAGTAGTAGTAGCCATGAAAGAGCTCTCTAAGAGCTTACTTTCAAATAATTCTTCTTCTTCTGCTGCTGCTTCTCTACCAAATCCTATTGAAAACCCCATTAATGGCATAACCGCTTTGTAACAGCTTGTTTTAAGCTCATCTTTGTCTCTATGGAGAGAAGAGAAGAGAAACAAAAGAATAATATGAATGGATGAATAATATATGATTCACCCAAAAATATAAGGCAAGGAAAGAAAGAGAAAACAATTCTTATGCGAAGAAAATACTAAATAAAAAGATTTTTATCTATAAAAATTAGACTGACTTTTTCATTGAAATGTATTTATTTAATTTTTTGCTTTGATCAAGCGGTCATATAAGAAATGTTGTTCAATTTCTCTTGTAAGAATTAAAAACCAGAAGACCTGCAAAAAACCGCTTTCCAATGCTTTATGAAACCGCTTTTGGCTTCGAATATCAAATGACGGAAATACCCTTCTTCCGTTTACAACTTTACTGTTGACATTTCCATGCAAACTTACACGTAGACAATGAGGCGGCTCTTTTCCTTTCCTAGCCTTTGGCTGTTTGTTTCTCTAATTAAATTTAGCTCTATTTTTATTTTTCCCACATTTATATTCTCAGTCTGAGCTGCTAACCGAAATCTGCAAATTTTTTTTGTCCTTTTTTTCATTATGGTCAATGCGAATTAAGAATCTAATACTCCCTAATCATAGTTTCTTGACAATTATTAAGGGAAAATGACATATTTAAACTTTGGGTCCCAATTCCAACAAGTTATTTTTGTCTGAATGATTCAAAGGTAAAAACACGAGGCGGACTGTGAAATATAAATGTCTTTTTTTCCTTCTTAAATTGAATATAAATTAAGGGAAAAGTGTAAAATTGATGAAATTGAATTAGGAAAGGTTTGATTATATAGGGAAAAGTGTGGAATGGAATATGAAACTGTAATGGCAATCAAATTTCTGTTACCTTTGACTCTTTTCTTTTTTATCCTAACAAATTTCATTCAACCATAAATTACAAACAACTCTAACATCATCAACTTTGCAAGTGACAAAATTTGTTCCATTTATTTAATTTCATACTCTTTCCTTTCTAATTACTAATATTTCATAAAATTCATTTTTACTTTTCTACAAAAACAACGTTATAAATTTTTGTTATCTTAGTAATAACTAATGTATTTTAAAATTCTCTATTAAAATCGTTTTTCTCAGAAAAACTTCCAACTTTTTTTATGATCTATTTGACATTCCAATTTTCATTTTCTAAAGTGAATTAACACATGTCTCTCTCAAGAGAGTTCGTGAAGTATATGTGCGATTTAGGAGCTGGAATCCTATTTTTCAGAAAAGGATTAAAGTGAAATTTTATTATATTTCACCTTAGACCATGTACCATTTTGAACTTTACCAAATCCGAAATCTCATTTTTTCAGTTTTGCACCAATCAAAATGAGTATATGAAATTGAAGTACTCAATTAGAGCAACCAACTATGACCTTATTTTCTCCGTCCTGTCACCATAATAGCTCAAAAATATGCAAAAAAAAAAAAAATTCAAGTCCCCTGACCCGACCCAGCCCATTTCATTTTGGCCAACGACAAAGATTATGGTATCAAATTGAAGCTCTTCACATGTGAATTTAAAATTCAAACTCATATCATTCGTATAACCATCGAAAATCAGAGTTTTTATCACTTGAATATCATTGTTTTTGAGTATTTTTCTCACAATTTTTGTGAGTTCCGACAAGGATTTGGGTTGATCTAGTGACAAATTATAGGCTGTGGACACACCATTCACCTCCCATCGATGAGCTATTTCTCATGGTATGAATACCTAGTCTTATCGATGCCATTCCTGATAGACCATTTGGAGATGGCAGATTAGTTTTAGGATGAATGAGATGGAAATTTTTCATTCGATCCTTAATGTTCTAAGACACAGAATTAGAGCTTTTAATTCAGGCATCATTTTGGGAGAAAACATGTGTTTTTTCTAAAAGAAATGAAAATTGAAGTGCCCAACAGAGGGAAAACAAGTGAAATTATGTATTGGCCTTGATCAAATAGAAAACACAACAAGCACAATGTAAATGATAAAATATCAATAATTGATTAATTATCAAGTATTTAAACGTACGATTGGATAATTTGATTTGAGTAAAACAAAGCTAAAATGGTTTTATTAAAATATTAACGTACTATAAAATGTTATGTGGTTAATTAAATAATATGAGAATGAGGATACCACCAAATAGCTTTGAAAGAAAAAACAAAGGATAGAGTGGGCAAAATATGACAAATTCACAATAAAACAATTTAATTGTATTGGGAAACAAACATAAAGTTGCAAGTTGTTAATTTAATTTTATGGTTTTCATTTCTTTGCAGTAGATAGTTTATGGTGGTTTTCTCCTTCTTATGCTGAATATTTTTATTGTTAATAATAGCATTCGCAGTGGAAGACTAGATCCTTTACAAAAAATTGTTCATTTTAGTAATAAAATAATTTGTTTTTGGACATTTAAATGTTTAGGGTGGTGATCCAGAGGATAGAAGATCTACAAGTGGTTTTCCAATTTTCATGGATGCCCAAGAAACGACCAACGATTGTTCCGTCATATATGAAAGTGAGTATAAAGCCATTGACAATACTATAGTCGAACTTTTATGGCTCAATAGTTTTATAACTGAACTTGGTTTTGTCTCCTAAGTCACCCGTTCTTTTATGGTATAACCATGTTAGTGCTATTTATATTAGTGCAAATCAAGTGTTCTAAGCGTGCACCAAACATATTGAGCTTGATATCCATTTTATCAGGGAGGAGGTTGCAAAAGGAACTATAATAATTTAGTTTATTAGCTCTGCTATGGAAGCAAATAAACCAATAAGCTCACAAACAGTTTAGAGCTCAGCTCACTAAATACTCATTCAATTTTGTTCATTTCGCTAAGCCCGAGCTCAATAATCGAGCTCATTTAACAAACAAGCCGACTTCAAACTTATCCCATGAGCTTACAAACCATTTCATAATCTTCATTCGAGCATTCACAAATATGTTTGCAAGTCTGTTTGTGAACATATATCCAAAACTACATTATTTTGGTGAAAAGTTAGAGATGTTTTAGTAATTATGTCAAAATCGAATAGCTAAATAGTAATATTGATCAAATATCATTGTGTTAGTGTTTGTGCTCAGGTCATTTAGTTGGACCTTTATGTAATTCATTTTTATTAATAATAAATAAGTTTTATTATCATTATTGTTTGTTTGCATATTACACATTAATGATATAATATTCCTGATTTGTTATTGTTATAGAGATAATAATAATTTCTAAATAGCATAAGTAATGATTCGAAAATCATAAGATGATTATGTGTATGGTGATACAAATCGATTTCATGGATATTTGTTAGAGAATAGAGTATTTGATAGACCTATTTTGAGATCATTACAGGGTTAGTGTCATAAGTGAATTTTATGAATTAATTCTTTTACTTGAGAATGTCATAGGTTCCAACATGAGAATTGTTATGTTTTGACATAATCAAACGTTATACGTAACTGGATAATCATAAAGGTTATGATCAAACATATCATGTAGAGGATATTAAGCAATCAAGATAGAATTTGTCTTTCTCTTTGAGAGAGATATCTTCTAGGCCCCTTGATGAGTGAGACTGTGAAATGCATGGTCATGCTCAAATGAATTGATAGTGTGATCAATCTCATTTGTTTTATCAGTCTACTTGGAGAATCGAGTAATCATAATTTGGACAATATAAGTATGACACTGACTATGACTTATGTTCAAAATATATATCACGTGACAAACAGATTAAAAAATGTACTATTCTTAGGTTTAATTGGACAAACCAACTTTATATTAATTGAGTAGTCGTAATGTCTTGTTAGAAGCCAATTATGATTTGTAAGCTTGATAGAGATTGAACCTATAGAAGGAAGGATTCGTGTGGATACTAATAGAGGGTATTTGTGATTTATGCACCTCGTTATTCAAGAAAAATTTTGAATCATCAAAAAAAGTTAGTTTTTTTATCCCTTTCATCAAATTAAACAGATTACATTGATCAGATATCAAAAGATTTTGTTTCGCTGCGTGTTTTAATTTGCAATGATCTTTGTAATTTCCTAACACATGGATGATATAGTAAATTCTCAAAGAAATATGTGTAAATAACATCATTAGAAACCTTCAATTTGAATTTGCAATGTAAACTTGGCTAGGTATAATTTTCTAGTTATTTTCCTCAAATCCTTTCATCTTTGTACATAGAACTATAAAATGTAGATTATGAATATTAAACTTTTGAATAGTATTTTTCTGGAACAAATCTTACAAATAAAAATATTTTTTTTATTTGAAAAATTAGGGTAAATTTCTCTAATTTTTTTTTATATAAAATTGATGTAGAAAAGGGACACCAAGTTTACTATAGGCAACTGTCAATTGGAAATATGGACAGGTCGTTGGCTATTCGACATGTGAAATCTTACTATCCCAAATTCTGAGTTTCGATTCTGCTAAATATATAAATTCACTCTTAAACTTTATAATTTTTTCTAAATAGATGTCTGAACTTTATGAATAATCATTTAAACATCTAAACTTACATAAATAATTTTTAGTGATCATTTAAATACTTAACCTGTAAAAATTTCAATAATTTATGTATTTTTTTTTTATGAAATATCTAATAAATTATTTATGCAAAAATTTAATAGTTTAATATTTATATAAAATTGAGATATTTAATAGATTACAATTCCATTGGGGCGAAACCATTTTGATTCTAACACAAAGAAAGAACATCGGGGTGGGGTGGGACCCTTCAGATCAAGAAAAGATGGAAATGATTGTGAAAGGTGAAAAAGAAAATTAAGATATATAGGAGTGGGTCCCCCGCCAACCGACCTCACCGCTCCCTCCTTTTTTACTCTCTTGATTTATTTTTCAACTACTCAGATATTCGGCTAACTGCGAAGAAAATGATCCCAAAACAAAACATTTAAGCATCTTCTCCTTATTCCTACTTCCATTCCTAATTTTCTTTTTTCTTTAAAATACACCCATTTTTTAACACCAAATTAGGGATATTTATTAATTCAGACTTGGATAATGGACTAATTTTATTAATTATTACAATAACTTGTATTTGATTTTCTATTTTTATCAAATGCTTGTTGACTTAATTATTTCTTGTTGGATGGGAAACAATACTTTTTTATGAGTGTAGCCTACATATGGGAGACAATCAGTTTAAGCAATTTTTACTAAAAATAAATTTAATATATCAACTTAAATTAAATTTCTTTAGATTAGGGTTTTAAATAATTTTTTCAAAATATAAGTAAAATATAACTTATATAGACTTGAGGGGAAGAACTTACCAACATTCAGAGCATAACCAAGTCAATACATAATTAGAGAAATAATTATTTAAGAAAAAAAAATTAAAAATTCATAAACAGAATTGGATTGGTTTGGTATAGGTAAGATTTTTCCAAACTAAGGATATAAATTTATACAAATACAATATATTTTTGTAATTTTCTTAAATCTGATGCAACATTTTCAAATTATTTTATAAAGTTTATATATTATAAAAGGAGCACCTAATTGTTGTTCTCACAATATATTAAGGTCTTACTAGTAATAAATAAATAAATAATATGAAATATGGAGAGACTAGTTGTTGGAGAATTAGTAGAAACAAATTTTATTGTAGACGTACGATGAATGCAAAGTGTAAAAGCAATTACTAATGTCAATTATACTACACATGATATGCACCTAACACGTGCTTATTACTTTCTCTTTCCACTATTAGCCTTCAAAATAATAATGTTACATTTTACATTTCAATAATAGTTAAAAAAATTTAAATAATTAAAAATGTTACATTTTATATTAGGAAATATTATTTATAGGATACATTAAAATTTAGTATAGATCATTAATTATGATGCATTGAAAATAGCATGATTAATGTTGGTTTGAATATTTCATTTCGTATGGACATAGTTTATTTATTTTTTTATGTATTAATTGTGACATATTATATGAGTCAATATACATTCGATGCATATAAAAACATTTGTTCGTTAGGATTAAAAATTGTTTAATAAAAACAGTCATTATCAAAGAAGTTTTTCTGTTTAAATCATAAATAATAAAGAAAGAACATAATTATATTATATAGAGGCAGTAGGATTTGCATTATAGTTGTTTTAAGTAAATTATTATTATTTATTATCCCTACTCCAACCCTTCCCTATTGAGAAAGACAATCAAACTATAATAAATAAATAAATTTTTCAGAATTAAAAAAAGAATTATTTGGATTAGGTGTATCAGAACACATCCATATAAAGCATTATAAACAAAGTGGCTAGGCTAGGCTTTTTTCCCAACATTCCCAGGATATAATGTTATTATATTGCTCAAAAGACATTTTCACCCCAAATCTAACTTAGAACAAAACAAAATTAATTTAAAAATTAATAACATATTTTTGTTGTATTACACCAAAATTAATAGAAAAAATTTATAAAATTGATAAAACAACAATACATGAATAAAGAAAGATTAAAATTGTTTCAAAAATTTAAAATTTCAAAAACTGATCGATACAACACCAAGTGTAGGAAAGAAATTTTGTAAATAACACTAAGTTTAAATAGTGAAATTAATATTACCTAATTATTCTTTTTAACACAATTAATATATAATATCAGTTAATACATTTAACCCCAATCCCATCTGGAATCAAATCAACCATACAATCCAAGAATGTTTCTACCAACTCTTTGTGACTGGCTGAACATATTTATATGTTTCCAACCAGAAAATGACAATGCATAACGATTGGGAAAATTTTTCTAATTTCACTCAAAAAATACCCGTAAAGAGGGGAAAAAAAAGCCAATGAAAAGTGTGTATATTCGAAAAAGTTGAGAAGAGAATAGGGAAAGTCAGTCAATTGGCAGTTTTATTAGTGCAAAGCACAAACAATAAGATCATAATTAGCACTTAATTTATGTTTAGATGTAGATTAATTAATTTATTGTGTTTAATCCAATTGTACTTACTACGTAGTATGTTATGTATTACTACGTAGTTTTTTTTTTTATTATGATAGTTTGTTTTAAAGAAGGGTTTTATATATATATATATATATATATATATATATATATATATATATATATATATATATATATTTAAAGAATCGAGCGTGTGTTATAGTGTGAGTTTTTTTATATAGGGGA
>CANUEY010069719.1:0-12082 GCA_948099555.1 Croton setiger | reverse complement strand
AAAATCAAACTAAATTTAAGTGCATTTTTTGGAGACTTTTTCGAACACTGGCAAGTTATCATCACTGGTAGTTTTGGGACAAAAATTAAACGTCAACAGTTTGCCCCCACTTTGATAAGATTTGTGTTTCACACAAATTTTATATCAAAGTACCAATTGATGCTAAGGAAGGAATACTTACCTGGTACTACGATTGGATCTGAGAATAACTTCGATACTTCTAACTGACGTCTAAAATTGGTTAATGGTGCTTATCTTGCGATAATTGCCTGGAGGTCCCAACCATTGTAAAAATGGCCCCTCCACGATCAGCAGATGCACAAGGCATCGAAGGTCCCACCTCTCCCGATTGGAATTGGCTCCTCCACGATCAACAGATGCACAAGGCATCGAAGGTCCTACCACTCCCGATTGGAACTGGCTCCTTCACGATCAACAGATGCACAAGGCATCGAAGGTCCCACCACTCCCGATTGGAACTGGCTCCAACACGATCAACAGATTCACAAGGCATCGAAGGTCCCACCACTCCTGATTGGAACTGGATCCTCCACGATCAACAGATGCACAAGGCATCCAAGTTTCCACCACTTCCGATTGGAACTGGCTCCTCTACGATCAACAGATGCTAAATGTATTGAAGGTCCCACCACTCCTTATTAGAAATGGCTCCTCCACGATCTACTCCACGATCAACAGATGCACAAGGCATCGAAGGTCCCACCACTCCTGATTGGAAATGGCTCCTCCACGATCAACAGATGCACAATGCATCGAAGGTCCCACCACTCCTTATTGGAAATGGCTCCTCCACGATCAACATATACTAAATGCATCGAAGGTCCCACCACTCCTGATTGGAACTAGCTCCTCCACGATCTACTCTACGATCAACAAAATTCAAACTCAAAATTCATGTGAGGAAAAAGCCTCGGAGATCCCACCATTTTGTAAGCGGCTTCTCCACTATCGACCATTCGAACTTTGATACTTCATCATTCCAACCAAAGCTATCCTCCACTTTCACCAAAGATTGCCCCCTGCACAAGAAGGTGATGATGCATCATTCGCCTAATTGTGCATATGATCCATACAGTCTGTCAGAACATCATAACCACACAAGGCTACTTCAACAATCTGATATTTCACCCACAGCTTTAGATGGTGCTGTACATTCATTCTACTTTTCACAAACCCAAGACTCGCGTGTCACGTACGTAGCCCCCACATTGCAGACGCATATCTTTCTTTTCATCAACATATATGGGATTCTTCACGTGCTTTCAACTCACTTAACTGTTCTATTTCTCTATAAATAGCCGGAAAATGGCACCCACTTTCTTCATCCCAAACTCTTCAAATATCTCGATCTATTCATCTTTCAACCTTCTTTTCTTCTCTTTAGTATCAATCCTCTCAATGGATTACCAAAACGATCTGCTTGCCATGCTTCACACATTTATTGACGATACTTAGCAATCTAGCCGTTTGAGTTGCTTCTGTTGGATACTAACATACTTTCAACTCCGCTTGAATCTTCCTTTCCTAAATTGGCTCATCTTCCGCTTTTACCCAAGAAGCATGACATTTCGTTTTCCTGACTGTGAAATCTCGCCAATGTATGAAGAATTTTGTGCCATCATGGACTATTACCCTTTAGGAGAAGAATATCTGGCTCTGCCCCCATCACCAAATGCTAGTCTTGAAGATCTTCTTCGGAAATCACCCATTCAAATTCTCCCAGATGCTAGTATGCCTTATCCGCATAATATTCCTTTAGCACCTTTCTTATAACGGGCTCATAACTACGACAGATCACCCCAATGGAGTCATTGCTTCTGCTATCTTCTTCTGAATGCTTTCGCAATGGTGAGCCCATCAATGGCTATGGCAACATTCATCTCTTGTCAGTAACTCGACACATCGCCCTTGGGAACAGGGCCCCATATCTCCTGATTCTTGGAGAAACTATGAACTGGGTAAACGCACTACTGTCTATCCAGACATAAACATCCCTTTCCGAGGTTGCCTCATCCTTCTGCAGGTAATTTATCATCCACCAAAATCACTTGCAATATGTATACTCTGATTTAACCACTTTCCTCTCACAGGTTTGGGCATATGAAAAATTGGGATTAGTTGCTCCCGTTCCTGACGACCAACTGAGGTGCTATTAGTCCAACCGTTTCCAACAACGCAGACTCATGATGAACTTCCGTAACAACTGGGAACAGCAGATCGTGAGCTTTGCCAATTCTCAATCCATATGGTGGACCTGCCCTTGGTGGCGATTGACCATGATGACTGTCGAGACATATCTGGTACGCTACGTGATCTACTGTAGTCTGAGTCACTCCATGGCCTACTTCCCTAACCGCCTCAGAAGACAATTCGGGCAAACCCAAGGAATTCCAGTCGTACAAAACTTTCAAATCAGTCTTCTCTCCCATCGTCTGATTGAACGTCTACAAACTCGATGGAATACACGGATCAGATATCCGATTGTGCCATTGCGTGGACTCCCTGAAGTACCAGACTATGTTGAATGGCTTCAAACTTAGGAGGAATGATTCCCAGCTTACAAATCAGCTGCTTCTGCCTTCTTTGTCTGATCGTGTTGTTTAACGTACTGTGTTTGTTTGTTCTTTCTTTTTCTTTGGTGTGTGCTTTCCTTCATCTGTACAAACTCTGTTTCTGGATTCTGAATAAACTACTGTCTGTTTTTTCTTTATTCCTGAAAATTCAAACAACAAAATGCAAAATGTATAGGGGGTTATTCGTGTATGCATGTATTTTTTTTAAGATGCAAGCCTTCGAAGATTCATCCGAAATTGGCTCCATGCCAAGTAGGGTCAGAGAACTGCCATCACGATCTTTCGACGCTAAGAACAAAGAATTTAAGGATTACTTCAAAGATCCCACTCAGTTACTGACTTCTACTTTTCGTCATCTCAGCTTGTGAGATTATGCAACACACACCAAAACTTCTCTTTCTTGACCCCTCGGGGTTTTTTCCATCATTCTTCACACAACCTTGTTGCTCCTTGATTAGAGCAAAACACAGCACACATAAAGACTTCTATGTCTTGACTCCTCAGGATCTTCTCATCATTCTTCACGACACCTTGTTGCCCCCTGACCAGAGCAAAACGCAATACGCATAAAGACTTCTTTGTCTTGACTCTTCAGAATCTTCTCGTCATTCTTCACACAACCTCATTACCCTCTGACCAAAGCAAAACACAACATACAGAGACTTATCTTTCTTGATCCCTCAAGATCTTCGTCATCATTCTTCATACAGGCTTACTGCCCCCTGATTAGAGCAACTATTCCAAGATTTTTCACTTAAGAACTTCTTGAATTCTGAAGAGATGAACCTATTGTTCTTCTGAAAATGGTTCTTGCCTAACAAAGGAGATATTTAAGACAACATTTTTCAACATTTTCATCTTTATATCGATGTTCTCATCAAGGTAACTATCATTACTTCAAACTATCTTAAGTCACACAGACTCACAAATTCTCTCTTGTGTTTAGGGTTACAGTGTGTGCACTCAACGTTCGTCGTAGTGAACTAAGAGTCACCATAGGCTTGCTTCAAAACCTAACCTCTACTTGTAGTTGTTGCAAATTCAAATCAAAAGGTCTTTTCTTTGGTTGTAATGGGGTCTGGGCCAAGGTTAGGCAAATAGGAAATTCAGCTTGTTTTGAAGGAACCACACTCTAGTGAATCATCAAAAACATTATCAAATTTCTGGAGCATTTCTCCTTTTGTAATGTGTTTTACTTCTTTAAGAATTTTTCTAACTCTTTCTTATTTTCAACTTTGTTGCTTTTCTTTAATTCATTCTTTCTTTTGATTTTGATTTTCTGGTCTTCTGGTTTTTGTGTTTTTCATGACTCAATCACACTGTTGTTTTCTTTCCACATTCTATTGAACAGACTGAAACATTATCATTCTTCAAATGACTCTTCCTTTTGTAACTTTATTTCTTTTATTATCTTTCATTTCTTTTCTTTTTGCTTTTTGTTGTTTTGACCATATTGTCATTTTCTTCTCTCTCTTCTATGTATTTCACACATTATTCTTTATTCAAATCTTTCTTAGGTATTTTACCTATGTGATTCCTTCAAAAGGGTGACTGAAAAAAAATTGTTTTTCTTTTAGCTGGCTCATTGTTCAGTTTGAGAAACGACTGACTTATGTTAAGCTAGAAGGGGCTCATCTAGAGGCTTATTCAAGTGGGTTGGCTCTTTAAGCTAAATGGTTATGCCTAATTTGCCTTTCTCATTTTTGAATTTGCAACCTTAACCTTAGCCTAGGAAAGGTCACAAAGCAAGTTCTAGGACTCTTAAGCTAATCACGTGAACTCACTCACAAGAATTCAATAGTGTTTAGGCTCAAATCTTACAAAATAATGCACTAACAGTTCAAAGTAATGAAAGCTATCTTGATAAAACCATAGATATAAAGACAAAATACTGAAGTACAAAACAAGCATTGTTTTCAATCTCAACAATTGTTCAATATTTTCAAGCAATTCAAGAACAAAAACTGATCTCAAATTCAACAATTGTTCAACATTCTCAAGCAAACAAAATCTGGATCATAAAGTTTACCTCAAAAATGAATTACAAAGCAGACATTGTTTTCAAACTTAAGAATTGTTCATCATTTCCAAGCAATCAAAACAAAAGACTGAATCATAAAAACTCTTTTCTTCACTTTTAACTATTCAGTTTTGAGGTGGCACTGCATTGTGATAGTCTAAAAATGCGTTGGTCTTAGTGTGGGTGTTCCCTTCTCTGGGTTAGGTATCTTCCCCTGTTCAATCAAATCTTGGATCTCGTGTCTGAGGCGCTTACAGTTGTTAGTGTCGTGATCCTTAGACTGATGGAATTTGCAATAAGCCTGGAGGTCATAATATCCAGGTATAGGATTAGGAAGAGGTCTCGGCTCGAGCGGCTATAATAAACCCCTTTTAATGCATCTCTCTAAAACCTTGGATAAAGGCAAACTCAAGTTTGAAAAGCGTCTTTCCTTACCACCTCTCAGAAAATTCACAGAATGACCAACTCCAGATTTAAAACTTCCTGAACTAGATATCCCTCCCTGTTTTAGAGTGTTTGGCTCAATATTCAGATTCTTTAGGGCCTGAGCAATTCCCTTATGAATCTTGGCATCAATTTTGGCTTCCAACTCAGCTTTTATTTCGGCCTTCATTCTCCTCACAGCAGCTTCAAATCCATTAAAGTCGACGGCTTTTCTTGAACTCTCTCTTGCCATATTGTCAATAATTTTTTATCTTTCTGGGATTTGAGTTTTAGCAAGTTTGACTAATCTTCTAGACTGTTTCTGACCCACTTCAGCTCGGTGCTCTTTCCGGATGAATCTATCGTTGACTACGACTGTTTGTTAAACAAAAGGTTACAAGAGAAAATGTATGCATGGATGCATGGAAAATTTATATGCAACACAACACATGAAATGCAATTCTAATGCGTTTGTACATCGGTATGGACCGTAAATCACTTTTCCACGTGACCGACTAACGGGATTTGAAAAGTGTTGTCAGAGTAGGCATGTCTGCTTCAGTAACATATTTAGATTGTCTTCTGTCATTAACTAGTCCTTTTCGGATTTTCTGATTAATTATTCTCTCTCTGTTTTGATTTCTGCCATACCCTTAACTTTTGCCTTAGAAATGGTATTTTTCTAAGCAGGGTTTTATTTCTTTCAACATTTTTTTTTGTTTTTCATTTTTTTAATCTCACAAACTGAATATCAGAAGACAATAAAAGTATATAAACTGAAATTAAAACTGCTTTCATTAACTGTAATTGTTTTTACATGCGAGAATAAACTGATTAAAATTGATTACATATCTCCCCCATGGTTCACAAATTCCCACTCTAGAAAAATTGGCTGATCAAGACTGTGAAAATGCTAGGCCAAATTATTAAGCCGGAGGTCTCTGACACTGGTTGGCTCGAATGAATCAAGAATTGGAAATTCTTGCAAGACACGGCGCAGAACCGAATCCAAACATTCTCTGACTATCGCACTTACTGGTACTTGAAATGGCATCAAAAATTCTCGAACATTCGGCCTCGTAGTTTTTATTTCCACCATATTCCATTCACTGGTGGCAATCATCGCATGGCAAACAGAGGCCTGAGCTAGGGTTTCCCGATGGGCCTGAATTGAAGCTCGCATTCTAGCAGCACGCTTTTCCTCGATAACCTCTCTCAAATCCTGAACCCGATTACGGTTACGAGGTTGACGGGCCATACTGACTACAAACTTCCTAAAATGGTTGAAACAAAAATTGGTTATGTGATGCATGAACGACTGATATAAACAGATAAATAAAGAGGAATGGGGGGAAGGAAATGCATGAACTCCACCCTTATATCGCCCGCACACGTTTTTCAATGTTCAAAAATTTCGACGCCTAAACCTTAGAATTTTTTGTCAAATCTCGACAATCAGCAGAGGACTTTGAGATTGTCGATAGCATTCGCATTTAGGATGATGAAACAAAACAACAGCACAACATTTCGGGTAAAACCTAAATGGCAGTTGCTATGGTCGACTATATGTAGGTTAGGTCGGGTTTGACAGGTTTCGGGTTCCGTAAGCGAGGTTTCGGCTTTTAAGGCCTTCACCTTTTTATATACTTTTCAGCAAGGGACTTACGGGTGACAAGCATTACCAGTACTCCGACTGGTGTATCCGAAAAATTTCGGAAGGCGGCAGCCGATCGCACAGGTAACCTTATCGCGGGGTGATAAGGGAAAACGGAGATAGAAGATGATGAGAATGAAATGCAAACCTAAAAAAGAAGTAAAGAAAGCAGTAAACAAACAACGAACATTAGTAACCACCGCACGCGATTTTTATTTTGAAAAACGACTTGACCTAAAAGTTGGAAAACGATTTTGGTTTGTTTGAAAACAAGTTAACCCTTAATTACAGTCAAAAATTCAGTTAGAAAAACTGAAGATTTGACTGTAAAATCCCCAGCAGAGTCGCCAAAAATAACTGATGACGTTCAATCCCGACTTCAAAATTTTAAAAGTTTGAAAAGAAGTGACAAAACATTTTTGGGTTCGGTGACGAACTAGTCGGTCTTAAAATCGTTTTGAAGAGTCGCCACCCGTCAGGAAACCGGTTTTAGAAAAACCAAATTTTAATTAAGAAAAGTTGACTCTGTTTTTTAATTAAAGATAAGGCATGATCAAACCAAAAATTACTGGGTAAGAGGGTTGGATACGTTAGCTGAAATTACATTTCGACTAACGCCCGGTTTAAAAAACCGGTTTCTCAAACCAAAACCGTTTTCCAAATTTAAGTCAAGTCAAATATTAATTTTTTTTGAAAACAACTAAGCGATGTCCCTAACGATGATTAAAAATGTTCCCCAACATCAAACTTAAAATGATAACCTAACAGATTGCACTTATTCAATTTACTCTCATTTCTGTTTATATAATCAACAGTTTTAAGGAAATCTCAGATTTCATTAAGAAAATAGGCAGCCAAGTAAAAAATCATAATTTCATATTTATATTAAACCAGAAACTAGTGTAAATCAGAGGGACCAATCAAATAGATCTTATCAATTCCAGCAATAATTTCCTTCAAACAGAATCAACAAAAACAGCACAACTCATATATACTCAACAAACAAAATCCTTAATGGCAAAAAGAAAACAGAATGAACATACTTTATAAATTTGTAACTCAGATCTAATGTGAATAAAAGGATGTAGACTATGAACATTTATTCCAAAAATGAGATGCAAATCTGAGCCTATACTGAGAAGATAACAACAATGAAATACCAACATGTGCAGAACAGTTTGAAGAACTCAGAAGGAAATGTCATCTAAAATAAGCTATCCAACGACAAAAACAATAACATAAAAGGCATACCAAAGAAGAACAAGCCATGATTAAGGTTCTGGATATATCCAATCAAATCAACAAGATTTAATAGTAACAACAAATTAAATTTAAACAATCTGGCTTAACAGAATAGTCACAAACAAAAGTCCAGAAGCATCCAAATCATTTGTAACAAATCAAACTCAGAAACCAACCAAAAGGGAAATTGCCATAAAATTGAAGCTAATAAGGACTTTGCCTATTCTTAACAGAATATGATAAGCAGAATAATATAAGCATTATAATCATCTCAGATGCATTATTATAAACTAAGAAACCATAACAGATTTCAAAATCAACTAGAGCAATAAACCACCACTGTCAGTCTAGTTCCCAGACTGTTCCCAACATTTTATAAAATAAAATTCAAATTAAATATAAAGGATTAGAGTTAATATACCTCAGATTAGCCAAACAATCTTACAGAATCCTAGAAAAATTCCAACAGTTCCTTTACAGTCAGCTCTTAGTCCAGAAATAATTCTTATAGAATCAAGGAAATTCTTGCAATTTTCATTCCCAATTTCAAATTGAATTTTGAATGAGAATTGAAAATGCTTTACAGAAAGATGAATGTCTAGAAATTTCGAAAAAGGAAACCAAAAGATTATACTAAGGGATTTCCAGCAGAAAACGATTTTCCCTGGACTTCCTCTTCCACTAGAATGGCCTCCCCCTTTCCATTGGAATCTCCTCTATAGGCACCCTTTGTGCTCTCATTCGTCCAGCTGTTCTTCCTCTAGACTGCTCGTACGAACTCCAACCTCCAGACGCTCCTCTCCACTTCTTCTTTCTCTTTTTCCTTTTCTGTTGCAGTTCCTTACACTCCCAATTTCCATTTCTGGTGCTCCTACTTTCTGCTCCCACTCACTCTCTCTCTCACTTGTATTTTCCTCGCCGATTTTCACTCCTCTTTTTCTGTTTCTAATTTCAATTTCTCACTTGATTTCGATTGTAACTCTCGACTATGTTTTTAATTTGGTACTCCAAATCCCTAATTCCCAATTCATCTTTCTGTCTACGTTCTGTTTCTGTAGGTACACGACGACGTTTTTCTTCTTTATTTTTTTTTTTTGCCTTTTTACTCATCAAAACGACAAGTCGTTCGCTGCGTTTAACTAAACGCAGCGCACTCCTTGAACGTCGTTTCCCTTCTAATCAAAACGACACGTCGTTTTGGTCTCTGAATTTCAACCTTTCTGCTTTCTACCTCTCAACTTTCCAGAATTCTATTTTCACCCCGAGAACTTTATCTCCGTGTGCAATTATGTCCTTTCTGCTTTTAATTCCTTTCTAATTTACCCAACTTCTTTCATTCTTCTTCAATTTCATCCTTTTCTTCAATTTTCTCCATTAATATTATTTTTCTTTAAAAACCAAAATTAAAACTCTCTTTCAAATATTATTTTTAAACCATATTTTAATTTTAAATTTGAAATCACAGCAAAACAAAAATTAAAATTAAAATTAAAAATTCATTAAAAAGGAAAACCAAACTAAAATTAAAATTTATTTTGTTTTCTATAATTATTTTTTAATTTCTTTAAAATTAAAAAGAAAAAGGCTCAAATATTTTTTTTTTTGAAGAAAAAGGAATTTTTGAAATTGAAAGCAATAAAACATTCCGGAAGTAAGAGAGAAAAACTTAAAACTTTCTGAGAGCTGAGCTGTTTTTCGGAATTTCTGGAAATCTCTTCAAGCTTAGGCATACTATCATTATTGGTACTTTTTGGGACAAAAATTAAGCGTCAACACCTGAATTTGGGGTCAGACAGCTTCAAAATAAAGATATTCCAATGGTTAAGGTGCTTTGGAAGCATCATTCTCAAGGTGAAGCCACTTGGGAAACAGAGGTACGGATGCAACAGAAGTATCCGGAGTTATTCTAGAGTACAGTTATGGAATTTTAGGGATAAAATTCTTAAGGAGAGGAGAGTTGTGACACCCCAGACCTAAGTTATACATCATTTTGACGTCATTACATGCATTTTTTGTGCATTTTTAATTAAAATGCATTATAGTTTGATATGATATATGACATGAACATGAATTATATGATTTGAAAATGATAATATATGAATTAGAGATGTTAAATAAGAGATGTTTTAAGTTCGTTTATCGTCGAAAGACATAAACGAAGCCAATTAGGGTTTTTGGCTCGCGCGACCGAAAAATGTCGGAAACGCGCAATATTTTAAAGTAAATGATTTTGATATGATTTTATATGTTTACATACATGATTTAAAGAGTTTTGGGACCAAGATTTTATGACGACGTCATACGGTTTCGGTTCCGTGAAAATCGTCGAGGTTTCGGTTCAATTTAGGGCATCGATCGAACCGCGGCAAATTTTCGGATTCCTGTTTTTAAGAAACTTCATACACATGTTATACTATTTATTTTGACACCTAAAATGAATTTTAAGCTGGTGCTGGAAACAACAGGTGGCTGGAATTGGAGAGATTAGAAAGAAGAGAAATGAATTTTTGGTTACCTTATGTATTAAGAAAAATAAAAGGGGCAATGATGATTAAAAAAAAAAGAAAGCAGCTGCTGGATTGTGGGCTGTTGGAATGTGTGCTGGATATTTTGTGAAGAGTTGAAGAGGTGGAAGAGGTGGAGAGAAGAGGAAAGTGTTGCAACCTGTAATAGAAAGAGAAAAAAAAAAGAAAGAGAAAGGAGGAAATAGTGTAAAACCTTCTAAACTATTACCTTCAGAGTGTCCAGAGGGAGTTTAGGAAGTGTTTAGAAAGGGTAGAGAAAGTGAGGAAAGTGGCTGGAAAGAGAGAAAGAAAGAAAACACAGAAGAGAGAGAAAATAATTATGGGTTTGGCAGTTTCGGGATACCCATTTTGAGCCTTCATAACTTTCAATCTGTTGTGCATGGGAGAGTTTGGATTCGATGGAATCATAGAGGGCATGTAGGAGAAGAGTTTGGTAGTCTTAGATCACCGGAAGGTTGTCGGAGGTGGTCGTACCGATCGCCTGAAGTTGGGAAAAAAATAGGTGAAATCTGGGTTGAGTGAAAAACAGAGTGAGGAGCCAACTTTGAGCAATTATATCTTTCAATCTAGAAGGCTTTTGGGAATTTGGCTCCGATGGTTAGCTAGAGGGCGTGTAGAGGAAGAGAACGGTGGTCGCCGAAAAGCCACCGGAGGTGGACGTACGGTCGCCTGGAAGTTGGCTTGGGAGTTAGAGTTTTCGGTTGGAAATAGAGGGAGAGAGAGGTTGAAGAAGATCAAAAAGACGGGAAGGAGCGTCGTTTTGACCCCCTAGAGCGCGCCCAAAACGACAGAAGGAAGCTGCGGTTTGGTTAATTCCTCAACGTCCAAAACGGCACCAGACCGTGCGTTTTAAGGTTATTTAAGCGCCTGGCATCCAGTTTTTGATAAAATCCTGTTTTAGCCCCTAAACTTTATTTCTGTTTACATTTTAGCCCTTCTGGGCAATTTTTCAAATATTGTTAATTACAGATTGACCCCTGAACTTTTAAATGTTTATATTTTTTACCTAGAGACTTTTATAAATTATATTTTGACCCTTCCAGCCTCATTTCGACGTCTTGAATCCGTTTTTGACGTTAAAATTTAATTTTAAGGTCGTTTTAAGCCTGAAATTAGAGATTTAAATGTTTTAGTAGAGATTTTTGTTTATGAATTTATTTTAAAGTATTAAAGAGTTTATTTAAAGTTTATAAATGGTTTTAATAATTATAATTATGATTAATTATAATTATTATATGTTAAGTAGAGATTGTCAATTATTTTTAATTTGACATTAAATGATTTTAAAGCAGAGATTTTTAGAGATTGAGTTTTAAATCATAAAAAATTATACGGATTGAAATTAAAACTATGTTATGCATTATAGGAGCGTCGAGTTCGCGAGCGGCACGGGGTAAGCAGCCCGAGGCCCAACCGAGCTCACAGCAGAGCGGTAAGTGTTAATCCACTTACTTACATGTATAAAGAGATGAATATATGATATTGCTTAATATGCTATATGAAATTGTTTTGGACTGGTAATGAAGTCCGGTCAACTGTGATATATGAAAAGTGACATGTTATTGTTATATTGAATTGTTTGGACCGATAATGAAGCCCGGTCAACCAGAGATATATGATATAT
>CANUEY010069650.1:0-23712 GCA_948099555.1 Croton setiger | reverse complement strand
GTCGGTACCTTAAAACCGAGTCCGAATCTCGACGATTTTTGCAAAACTAAAACCGTACGACGTCGTCGTATAATTTTGATTCCAAAACACTTTAAAACATGTTATTAATCATATCTCAAAATACCAAGGTCATTTGGTTCATATTTGACACGATTTCGACGTTTTCCGATCGCGTAGGTCCGTAAACCCTAATTAGCTCCGTTTGTGTCTTTCGACGGAAACCGAGCCTATAACTCAACTTGTTTCTCTTATTCAAATCATTTATCATCAAATGTAATTCATATAATTCATATTTAACTTATTAATCATATAATATCATAGTGCATTTTGATGACAATGCATAAAATGCATGAAATGACGTCGATTTGACGTAGGGTTTGGTTTGGGGTGTCACACCTCATGCACTGATAGAAGCCCAACTTGTGGCCGCCATGCAGTGCCATCTACCGCAACCGTCCGACCAGCTTCTAGCCAACTTCAATAATCGGTTAGGGATGCCATGTCAGCTACTATGTCATCCATCCTTCCACGTGGCTGCCAACTCATCCACTAGCTTGCTGCCATATGTCACCGCTCCCATGTGGCCTCCCACGTGGCAGTGAAATATGGGATCGCCTTTGTTACCGCCCGCGGGAGAGCGATAAGCGAGTTTTAAGAAAGTTCCGGTTCATTTGCAAACAGCGGCCAAATTCTTGCCCAAATTTAAATTTTAATTTTCTTTTTCGAAAAGCGGTGATAAAACATTTTTTGCACGCGATGCCGAAACTGGTCAGTCTTAAAAAAATTTTGAGTCGCCACCTTTCAGGAACTAATTTTAGTTTTTAAGAAAACTATTCCAATTTTAGCAAAAAAGTTGACTCCGTTTTAATTTTGGATAAAAATGCAAGGTCTGAACCAAAAACTTTGGGTAAGAGGGTTGGGTACGTTAGCCGAAATTTTATTTCGACTAACGCACGGATTTACCGGCCTCTGAAACCAATTTTAGTTTTCCAAATTTTAAAGTTAAGAATTTATTTTGAAAAGCCGACTAGCAATGTTCCTATTTCGGTGATTAAAGTCGTTTGCGCAATTACATAACAAAAAGTGATAAATCGCGGAAATTAAATTACAGAAAATTAAATAGTGCACTCTTAGGTCTAATTATTCTTTCTCCGATTCCAAAGAAAGTAATTACAAACAAGTCCTAAAATTTACATTCTACCCGATTTAAACCCGAATTAAATCCCAAACGCCCAAAATTAACAATTTAAAGTAAACAAGGAAAAATTTACAAATTAGTCCCTGGAATTTTGAACATTATAAAAGGTCCCCCGATTTTAGAAAATTACCCTATTGGTCCCTGAACATCCAATTATCTCAAAACAAACTACAAAATATGTAAAAACACATCAAATTGGCAATTACGTGCAAAACAAGTGAAATTACATTTTAATACCCCAATTTTGCAAAAATTGCAAATCTGCCCCAAAGTTATTTTTATTGCAAAAATTGGCTTGAAACAGTTTATAAACACACAGAAACTGTCAAATTAGAAATTTGGTTCAAACATGGAAAATTACGATTTGGTCCTCATGTTTTTAGAAAATTACGATTTGGTCCCTATTTTGGAATTTCACAAGACAGGTTCTAATTCATGCCAAATAGACTAATCAAACAATTAAAACTGCAAATTCCAAAAACATAAGTCAAATAATGCAAAATTTCCAATTTAGTCCTTAATTTTTAAGAAATTACAATTTTGCCACTTCCACATTTCATGTGATTTCAGAAGTGATTCAATCACCAAGACTCAACAACAAAAGGCAAGACCATTTAGATAAGTAATCTGCCCAACTTTGAGCAAAACAGCAACAAGGACATCTTAATTCAAGGTTTGCAAATCTAAACCAAGATATCAAACACAATTCAATGTCATACAGAAGGAATAATTACCTATACTTGCTTGTTAACCCTAAACAGGCATGCCCTAAGCAAAATCAGTGACCAAACTTAGACCTCACAAGCAAATTCCCTAAACTGCTGCAAGTTTCCTTTAGTCCTATCAACAGTCTCATGATATGAAAATAGGCTACACAGCAGTAGCAGCAAACATATACCATGACAACAGGCTCTGGCCATTATGTTCCTGGAAGCAAATCCAGTGATGTTTCAATAATACATGAAAGATAATTAAAAAAATAAAAACTGTTGTTATCAGTCATTAACAGCAGCATTTTAAATATAGAATCCATGTGCAAGGAATGTTTGAACAGAAAGCAGAAATTATAAACCTAGAAACAGCAGGCAGTCATGGTGATGGCAGCACCTTCATTGCCCAAAACATCCCCATGAGCATTTATTTTTATTACATTGGTTTATGCCAACTAAACCCAAACCAACCTGGAATAATTAACACAGACTCCTACAACAATATTCAAGAGAGACAAAAAACAACTAGAATAAATGGACCAAACGAGAAAACTACCTACTTGAGAAATGGTGACTGACTTCAGTAAGTTAAACAGAATAGCTGACCTACAATTACTCAACAACAGCAACAGTCCCAGTAATCAACAGCAAAAACAGTCACAATAAAACTTCCTAAGCAAAAAGAACAACCAATGTAACAACAAACAGATTCATAGCAGACTTAACATGAGTACAATCACTATTGCAAGACAAAAAGGGCTCAACAGCAAATGCATAAACCCAGCATACAGAACCTCAATCATCAACACAGAGGCGGAAGCATTCAATCTGGTTCCCAACAGAAATCAAACATATTTAACAGAAAATAGAAACTGGAAAATTAAGCTAAGAGTTACCTCAGAACAATTGTTCAAATAGCAATTGAAATTCCAGATTCCACTGTTAGAAATTGAAAAAGGAATCTTAAGCAGGGAAGAAATCTCTTGAATTAAAAATCAAAATATTGTTTTTACAGAAGTTGCAGGCAGAACATTTCACTCAATTTTTCGCCAGATTTCGAAAAACCTTAATTTCCAAAATCCCCCATTACAAAAGAAGATCTTAAAATTAGTTTATGAAAGCTTACGGTTCTCTCCCCCAACCTTCAGATTTTCGAACCTCACAAACTAAGTTTAAATTAGTCCTCAAATTAGAATTGATTTCCAATTAAGAAACTAAATTCTGGTCTCTTTCAGAAAAGAAAGAACCCTAATCGTTAAGAAAAAGACCTAATCCCTAATTTTTAAAACTGAAACCTCTAAAAAAAACCAGGAAAAGCTTACAGTTTTTCTTTCAATCCTCTCCCCTTCCAACCTTCGAACCCCTACTTCTGTTCCAGAACTCCCCCTTTGAAGGGAAGCCTTCGCATGGGCTCCTTCTGCTGTGGCCGACAGCCACCTACTGTCGTCGCTTCTAGCCGATAACAGTCCACTCAGTTACCTTCTCCCGTCTCTTCCCTTCTTTTCTGGCTGACTTTCCTCCTTCTATCTCCATCAGCCTTCACCAACCCTTAGAGGCTGTCGAGGGACAGCCTCTCTCCTCTCTCTCCTTCTTCTGTAGCTTTTACCTTTGGTTTCAACCAAATCCCTAACTTCTTCTTTCTGATTTTGTTTATGTTTAGATTTTCTTTCTTTCGATTTCTTTATTTTTTTTTTTTTGTTTTTCATTAAACCAAAACGACGTCGTGTTCACATTAAATGGTGCAGTTTTGGCCCCTCCTTTCCGGCACTTCTGCTTTCCACCCTCCTAGTTTCCAGAATTCTAGTTTTTCCCCATCTTCTTTCTTTCCTATTTTCTTTTATCTCTCCCCAATTTCATCCTTTTTAATTCTTCTTCTAATTCTTCCCAATCAAACCCTTCTCTCCCCTTCCTTCAATTTTTCTTTTTAATTAATTTTTAATTTTTTAACACATTAAAATTAAAAATCAAAATAAGTTGAATTAATAAAAATAAAAATAAAATATAAAATATTTGCCTAATAATCTTAAAATTAACATTTAAAATTATTTACTTAAATTCCTTTTTTTTATATTTTTGCATACCGAAAAATTAAAAACGTATCGAAAAATATATTTTCATAAAAAAGAAGAAGGAAAATTTTGGGATTTTTCCTAGAATGCACTAAAGATTAAAACATTCAAATATATTTTTGAGAAAAGAAAAATTGAAATAAGTAGAATTCTGGATATCTCATCTAGCTTGGAATATTAATCATCATCGGTTATTTTTTTCGGGGGCGAAAATCAAGCGTCAACAGCCTTATTCCTCTCCTTTTTAGCTGTTGCCACGTGGCCTACTAACAGGTGTAACATGTGACATAATCTTTGTAGTAATTCAAATTTGTAGTGTTCTAACTCCAATTTGGTCCAGTTTTTTCCTATTCTAAAATATTCTTAAGAGACGCAATTCTAGAATATTCCTGAATTTTGCTTAAAGGCAAGGAAACAACCTCTAAGACTCCCAACTAGGCTAAACTTGCTCTCTTATAAATAAAGGTTCTCAATATTCATTCGACACAAGTTAGCAAACATATGGAATAGCCCCTAGCTACACCCAGAGACAACTTTAGCCCCAAAAAAATCTAGTTTTCTCTCCTCTCAGGAAATCCAAATTTCTTTCTCCTCTAGCCGAGTATCCGCTTTTCTAGGGTTCCACACCCGCTTTCCAAGATTCTACTCAAATCCAGTTGAACTATCAGGTATTGTATTCTAACATAACTTTTTTTAATTAATCTTTTATGTCCCGTTACCTAAATAATAATAATGTGTGATTAAATCACTTTGTAGTGATTTGGAACTACATTTTGCCCTGACCTCAAATTCAAATCGAGTATGTAGGCAGATCTAGGGTTTAATCCTAAATTGCAAGCTTAATTAACTCAAAAAACTTCTTTTTCCTTATTTAATTATAAAATTCAGATTTAGTTTATTCTAGGTTTAAAATCAGTTTTTGTTCTAGTTTATCATATGTTTATTATCAATTTCAGCATGTTTGTTTTTTTCTATTTACTATTAGTTTATTATCTTGTTTTTTTTTTTCCTTTTTACATTGTTTTTCTTAAGAGTCTCCGTGCAGAAACAACATTCATGTTGATTGATTTAGTTAGCATCCAAGACATTGAGCTACACCTAGATCTAAGATCTATTTACTAAATTCACTAATTATTGTTTCTTACTATAATAATTCTTTTTCTAAATCATTTTTTATTGCACATTTAAAAACTTGGTCTCAAAATCCGCTTTGAGATGATGGACTATATTTTTTCTTTTTTGCAAATAAATTGATTTTTGTCTCTTGGGTTAATTGGAATCACTTTTAGATTTTTCCTTAGTTTTCCTACTAGAAATAAATTAGAGTGACGACTCTTTCAAATTAATTTTTATGCTCCGCGAGTTCCTCTTTTTCTAATGTTTTTTAAATTTGGTTTTGGACTCGTATACATAGTTTGGCGACTCCAGTGGGAGTTAAAAAAATATTTTTCAAGAAAATTAAACTTTTTTTAACATGTGGACTAATAATTGGGTGTGAGCAATAAATATATATATTTTTCTCCTTTTTCTTCTAATATGCCGAACTTTTCATTACAAAAGCTTTCCTTTTTCACCCAAATTCTTTTTCTTACATAGCACTCCTAATTTCCTTTTTCAAATTAAATTCTTCTCCACTTAGAAGTTTAATTTAGTGTAAAAAAACAATAAAAAAAATTTTTCGTCTTCTTTTCATATAATTTTTGATTTTTTGCATCTAATAAAGAAAAATCTTTTCTCTGATGCATATTTATTTGCTTTCTTAGGAGTATGCTAGGATTTATTTTCAATTGTCTTGATTATATTAACTATTTGCATTGATTATTTCTTTAGAAAAATTTAAAAACAAAAGTTTCATTCATGTATCATATTTAATTTATTGCATTGATTAAACCCTCCAAACTCACGAAGTAGTGTGTACCTTAGAGAATCCATTTGTATTAGGAACAACAACGAAAAGCTTTCAACCCACATGAATGATTCCACCTGATTTATTTGATTGGTAAGCCAATTAACAATACTGCTGGATCCACGCGCAATTCCATATTGCCCATGTGGTTAGGTATATCGCTTTTCTAGCTAGATAGGACCTTTTAGCCTAGCCACCTTTGTCATACATGTATTTGACCATAGAACCTTCCCGTAGGAAGTATGCACCGTAATCCTTGAGATTTTTCATCATATTTCCATGCCATCCAAAAACTATTTTTGTTGTGCCATTCATGTCACATGTATTGTTGGACCATTTGTTTGCTGAGAGTTGAACTATTAACCTCTAGCGTTAGGCTTTGCACCAAATATAACTTTTAACTTTAGGAATTTCCTATCTTACCCTCAAGATAGCTATGGCTCCTCGACCTAGTCTTGTAGTGATGGAATTATTTACTAATCTCATAAGCACAATCACAAAAGAAGTGAAAGGACAATGACCAACACCATCTAAGAAGAGTGGGCCTAGAACACCGCTGTGTTTATGGCATTGATTAACAAGGTGTTCTAACTTTTTCTAGATAAGTTTGTGATAGTATTCATCAATGATATATTGATTTACTCTGAAAGTCCACTAGAGCATGAGAAGCATTTGAGAACTATTTTGCAAATCTTACGAGAAAGGCAGTTTTATGCAAAATTCAGTAAATGTGAGTTTTGACTAGACCATGTGATATTTTTCGGCCACATTATTTTTGGTAATGGTATAAAAGTGGATTCGAAGAAGGTGGAAACAGTTATGAGTTGGCAACAACTAAGAAATGTAATAGATATTAGAAGTTTTCATGGTATGGCTAGATACTATCGATGGTTTATCAAGGGAATCTCTATCATAGCTGCACCATTGACCAGATTACTAAGGAAAGATGTTCCTTTCGTTTGGACTGATGACTGTCAACAGAGCTTTGACAAGTTAAAAAAAGTTAACATCATCACCAATAATAACAATTCCATTAGGTACAAGTGTATTTATGGTGTATAATGATACTTCTCATCAGAGTTTGGGTTGTGTTTTGATGTAGCGAGACAATGTTATTGCCTATGCTTCATGGAAACTGAAAACACATGAACAGTCTCATCCGGTACATAATGTAGAGCTTGCTGCAATTGTATCTGCTTTGAAATTTGGAGGCATTACCTTACGGGGAAATATTGCAGATATACACTGATCAGCAGTGTTTGAAATACTTAATGACATAAAAACAATTAAATTCAAGGAAAAGAAGATGGATTTAATTACTCAAGGATTATGACTACACAATTGAGTATCATCTTAAAAAGGCAAATATGGTAGCTGATGCCCTAAGTAGAAAGAGTACCAGTTTTTCAACCTATTTACAGGTATCTTCTCTATCACTTGTGTGTGAGCTGAAAAAGATAAGCATTGACTTAGAAGAGGATGCTGATTGTGCATTATTGACAACATAGAAAGTGAGACCAATGTTAAGGGAAAAGAATTCAACGGGCACAACCAAAAGATTCAAAGTTTTTGAGTATCATTGATTAAGTGAAACAAGGTAAGGTGACATCATTTACTCTTGATAATGATACATTGATGATAAATAATGGGTTATGTGTTCAAGATATGCAAGCTTTACATAACAAAATACATGAAGAAACACATAATACGATGTATACCATGCATCCTAGAGCAACAAAAATATATCACTCAATTTTGAACAGTTATTGAAGTCCGATCAGTGAATTATAATAAATATTATGATAATTTTTTACATGTCATACAAGTGCATTCATATAGGACTTAGTAAAGGCAGTTGTGAACATCCTGACCTATACTAGCAAAAATTTCACTTGGGACTTACGGGTCAATACATGATTTACACTTGGGACATTCGGGTTAATACATGATATACACTTAGGACCTACGGGTCAACATATGAATTATTATGGACCTATGAACTATATAGGTCTTTGTTGCTGGCCAGTCACTTGTCACTTGTTACTTGGAATCCCCAGGGCAGTACTTGGCTTGATGGATCACAATGAAATTAAATGGAATTATATGACATTTGCATTGCATATTGCTATGTGTTGAAGCTTAATTTTTGTCCCAAAAAGTACCAATGATGATAATATGCTAAAGCTTGAAGAGATCTCTAGAAATTCCGAAAACAGCTCATGTTCTCTCAGCTCTCAGAATGTTTTAAGTTTTTCTCTCTTACTTCCAGGATATTTTAATGCTTTCGATTCAATTTCAAAAATTCCCTTTTTCTTCAAAAAAAATATATTTTTGAGTCTTTTTCTTTTTAATTTAAAAAAAATTAAAATTAAAAAATAGAAAAGAAAAGAAATTCCAATTTTAATTTAATTTCCCTTTTTGTTGAATTTTTAATTTTAACTTTAAGTTTGTTTTACTTTAATTTCAATTTTAAAAATTAAAATATGATCTAAAAATAATATTTAAAGAGAGTTTTAATTTTTGTTTTTAAAGAAAAATAAAATTAATGAAGAAATGGGTTGAATTTGGAGAAAATTGAAGAAAATGATGAAATTGAAGAAGAATAAAAGAAGTTGGGTGAATTAAAAATGAGAAAAGGGAAGAAAGGGCTTAATTGAACACGGGAATAAATTTTTGGGGATAAAAATGAGATTCTGAGAAGTGAAGGGGTAGAAAGCAGGAAGGGGAAAATAGGTCGAATCGAACCGGAATGGGTTCGATTCAAGATTAGGTCTGGGCTGAAATTGAAGAAGTAAAACGGCTGTGGTTTGACTTAAAACGGCGTCGTTTTGGTTTGGGCAGAAACAAAAAAAAAACAATAAAATTGAAATGAAACAGAAAGAGGGATTAGGGATTTGAAGAAGAAATTGAGTTACAGTCGAGAGAACCAGAGAAATTAAGGTTGAAATTGAAAAGAAAAACAGAAAGAGAGGAGTTAGGCAAGAACGAAATTGAAAATCAAAGAAGCGAAAAGGAAATTGAGGATAACAGAAAGAGGAGAGAGAGGCAGCAATGTGCAGAGGACCACGTCCTCCCCTCTTTGTTTGTTTCTGTAACAGAAAGCAAAAGACGAATCAGTACGAAGTCGAAGGGCGCGCTGGAGGAGGCGTGGACGAAGTGGCATAGACGTGAGGAGGAAGAAGAAAGCAGAGGACAATGATGAGATGTTGGAGGCTATAAAGGCAGAGGCACGCGCAGAAACTAAGGAGGGAGCGTTCGAAAGAGTCTGGAGCTGAGGAGTGGATGGAGAAGCTTCCTGGAGAAATTGAAAATTGAGAGCTAAGTTAGATTTTGTTTACTATTCAATTTCTGTAAAAAATAGTTTGTTTTCTTGATTCAAATTGATTTGAATTCGAGAATCAAAGAAAATTTCCATTTCTTTTCTGTTTTCGATTTTGAAACTGAGCTGAGGAATTGTTAAGGAACTGGAGCTTCGTAGCTAGGCAGAATCCAGAGGTACTCCTAATTTTATTCTTCAATTTCAATTAATAAAATGAATGGATTAGTCTGGGAATCAGACTAAATTAAGTTTGTTTGTTGCCTTCTTTCTGTTTTCTGTGATTTCTTGTTTTAAAATTTCTTTTAGAAAGTTAAATGTCATGAGATTCTGGGTTGTTTGAGTTGATAAGATATTGGTTTCGAATCTGTTGAATTCTATCCTACTTGTTACCTTCTGGTGTTTCTTTTTGAAAGAATTTGTTTCTGTTTGATGTCGATTTAATTTGGATGATTGAGTTCCTATTTGATTTCTGTTGCAAATAAATTCTTATGTAAATTGCTTCTGTTGAAATATATTGAGTCTGTTTATATATGTTATCTTCTTTATTGAGTCACTGAAATTTTCTTTTGTCATCATAAGTTCATCTTAGATGCATATTCTCTATCATGCATATTTTCTGTTGAGCATCTCATAACTGTCAAGGCAATCCAGATTTCTGATAGTTATTTTGAATCCATAGAGTCGAGTATGTTAAATCAATATTGGTAGTATTTGTACTTGCTGCTGGAGCAGATTGTATTGATGTTGCACTGAATGTTAGTTTAATTTGTCAAAACAATATACTGAATCTTACTGGAAGACATCTTATTGTAAACTTATTTTGACATGATTAATGGTATCTTAAAAGTTCTTTGTGGCAATGCAGTGTTGCCATGCAGAAATGATTTTTGAATCATATTCTTGGTTTATCTTCTCTCCTATTATAGCTGTTCATTCTACCTAAAAAGATCATGGTTAAGTCCAGTACTCTGAGAATTTGTTCCCAGATTGTTGAATATTATTGAGAATGATTGGCTTTCATGATTCTGCTTTGCTTATCCAGTAAATTAATTTCATGTCAACATCTTGCATTTCACTTACTTCAAATCCACCTCCATCAATCAGGCATGAAATAAAATCATATTAACAACTCAATCACTCATTTATGCATTATTGCCATTCTGTGTTGAGTTCCTGCAAAAGGTTCCTTCTGCTGTGAAAATTTGTTTAAGCTTCTGAACTTAGCCTTGTAAAATGATATGTTGATAAGTGTAAACAGTTCTGAAATTTCATTTTTTATCTTTAATGTCACAGTTGGGAAAAATTATGCTGGTGCTTGTTGTGGCAAATTTGTAATTGATGTTGAATTTTTCTGTTTTGATTAAAATGGAAAAGTATTCTAAGTCTAGCTTGTGATTATCTTAAAATTGATGATTATTCTCAAAATGCTTTTGGTGTATTGCTTCTGGTTTGTTTTGAGTGTCTTATAAATGTCATATGGTATTGTCATTAGTTTATTGGTTACTGCTGTTGTTGTTTCTCCTATGCAAATGATGTAGTCATTTGTGACTTTGAGTTCATTGACTCTTTTGTAAATCAAAACTATTTGTTCTCATGTTCCTGTGTTCAGTATGTTCTCATGTCAATTATCCGATCATAAATCAGCACCTTACATATCATTTCTGTCCAGAGGCTTTAATTTAAGGCAGCTATTCATCATTGCTCTTCTGTTCGAAATCAGTTAAGGTTCATTATTTACTGCTTTATTGCCTGTTATTTCAGAAATGAAGTCAAGCAGTTTGAGCATGCTATTGTTAGATACATGGTCTTGTATGATGATTGTTAGTCCCTGCTGTAAGTGACCACTGGAATAGTTCATGTTGACACTGCATTGCGTGTTTAGCACAGCCTGTTAAAATATTTTGATTAAGTCTTTTGGAAATTCCTTTCAATGCAAACCCATATTGGCATATTTATGGTATCATGTGCATACCAGCTTGCTAACCAAATGTGATAATGTGTTTTTGTCTCTTCATTGGTTCTGTTTTGTATCATTTTGTCAAAATGGATCGGTTCTTAAGCTGTTAGAAATACTAGGGGCAGAATTGTAATTTCTTGAAAGTTTGGGTATCAAATTGGAAATTAAACATGATTTGTTCTATTTTGGTGTAATTACATGATTTGTGGACTGTTTGACCTAATTGGCATGTTTTAGGGTGTTTTGGTAATTTTTCTTGAATTGGGGCAATTTTGTAATTATTCAAAATGGAGGGCTAAATGGTAATTTTGTTTTATTTGTCTTTTAAATGTTGTTTTTGCATGTTTGGTTGTTTGATTACTTGATTTGGCATGTTTTATGGTTTGAATGGACAACTTTCATAATTAAGGACTTATTTGCAATTTTTTGAAATTTGGAGGACCATTTTGTAATTTTTCAATTATTATTTTATTTTGATTATTGTTGGGATTTGGGTTTAAATTGGGGTTTGAATGGGTAGAATGTAAATTTATAGGATTTGCTTTGTAATTATTTTCTCCGGAAACGGAGAAAGAATAATTAGTTTTAGGTTTTTATTTTCCGCAAATTTACTTTTTCCGCAATTTAATTGCTTTCTCGTTTGTGTTTGCGCGAACCTTAGTAATCATCGTTTAGGGACATCACCTAGTTATTTTCAAAAAAATTAATAATTGACTTGACTTAAATTTGGAAAACGGTTTTGGTTTGAGAGGCCAGTTTTTAACCAGGCGTTAGTCGAAATGTAATTTCGGCTAACGTACCCAACCATCTTACCCAGTAATTTTTTGTTTGACTTGCCTTATCCTTAATTAAAAAATGGAGTCAACTTTCTTTCATAATTAAAATTTGATTTTTCTAAAACCGGTTTCCCGACGGGTGGCGACTCTTTAAAATAATTTTAAGACCGACTAGTTCGGCACCGATCCACAAAAATGTTTTGTCACTTCTTTTAAAGTTTTTATCTTTTTCGGTTTTTTTTTTCAAAAATCGGAAAAGTCCAAAATCGGGATTGTTATCACTATGTTTCGAATGTTATTATGAAAATATGATTTATGAGGTTTTGAATGTTATATGAAATTAATACATTTAAGACCGATGAATTTCTGATCATTATATATAGAATTTGTTACTGGCCAGCTAGTTGTATTTGTTATATAGAATTGTTTGGTATCATTGGTTATATTAGCTACAGCTTACAGAGTAAACAGAATTATATTATATAAACATTTGTATATTTTTATATGTACCTGCTGTTGTGGATTTATTTGGAATTATTGGTTAAGTCGATTACAGCTTGCAAAGTAAATGGAATCATATGAAATAAGATTGCTATCAAGAGGTTTGGTGTATGATTTTGAATTATAATTTATTATTTTTTTTATATTGTTTTAGTTTATAATTTGTAAGACTGCAACTCATCAAATTGAAATTCTATGATTTCAGGTTTTGTTTGACAATTGACAACGTTAGTTCCACCCTCTTTCTACTCGGGTCTATCACCTAAAGCGTAGGATCTCTCTCCCTCGCATTGCATCATTTTGTTTAATTTTTTCATATAGATTTATGTTATATGATATGTAAATTGTTAATAAGGCATGTAATAATTGCTTTCAAAGTTTTAGTGAATAGTATATGACATGTCATATGTATGGTAATTGTTATTGTTTGCATATAGGTATATAATTTGTAAATTATAATTGAAGTATGTAATATTTGGTCTGAGAGTTATAGGCATTATTACATGACATGTTTTATGTTTTAAAAAAAAATTAGTACAGTTTTTAATGGCGTATATAGGTTATAGATTGTTATATATGAGGTCGCATTATTTTAAAGGATAAGAGAGTAAATCATACAAGGCTAATTTTTGTTTCATTTTGATAAAAATATTTGAATATCCAAGTATAATTCTTTCAATAAACTATGACAACAAGTATGATAAAATAAACTATGACAACAAGTATGATAAAATAGGGGAGAGAAATAAAGGGTAAGTTATACTTAGTGATCTATAGAGAAATATAAAATTGCTAATAAGATGTCCAAGTTGTTTATCTTAATGGTTAGGGCACTCTTTTAATAGCTAGATGTTATTGGTTCAAACCTATATAAGCCACCGATTTAATCCTCACTACAAGTATCATAATTTTTTAAATCATAGCCACCAATTTAATCCTTACTACAAGTATAACAATTTCTTAAATTATATTGAAATGTCACTATGATGATATAAGCCACCAATTTAATCCTCACTACAAGTATCACAAGTTTTCTAAGGACATCAAAGTTCGCTCATTCCGTTGGTAAGATGTAACATCTCAGTTTCCGAGTTATAGGCTTATGCATTGCATATAGGTATGGTTGGCTTGGAACCAAATTCGGTTCGAATCGCTCGAGTCATAAAGGGTAAAGTTAATTAAAAATATAAGGTAGGTTAATTAAATAAAATGATAATTTGGATAATTAAATTAATTTGGACCTGATTGAAAGAAAAAAATAAGTTAAGGGATCAAAATGTAATTTTTATAGATTTTTGTATGGAAACCTTAAGAAGAGGGTATTTTGGAAAAAGACCAAAATTTCCCCCTTTTTTCCTTATAGTTGCAAGCCTTCTCCCTCATTTTATGCTCTTCCACCTTCTTCCATTTTTCTCTCCATCTCTACCTCTCTCATTCTTATACTCACACCTTAACTACCACTTAAACCACTAAAAATCAACATCTAAACCTAGATTTATGATCATCTCTCCAAGATAAAGACATAATTAAGAGACGAGAACATGAAAATCAAGGTAAGAGAAAGTTAGAAATTTAAATTTTAGGATAATGGTTGATAATAATGAAATCGATGATAAATATAGGATGGTAAAAGCTAGACTAATGGTTTAAAAGAAACAAATGGGGGTACATTGCATTTCAAACATCATTTATGCATTTTGGGTTGACTTTAAGGGTTTTGGTTGTGTTTTTCACATAGGAGAAGCTATTGCTCCTTTCTTGGGCAAAGGAAAGGAAAAAGAGGCTTACTTAATGTATAATTGATTTTGTGTTTGCTTGAATATGTATGTGTCGTTAATTTCTATGTGAAGTGTAATTTAAATGAGTTATTGTGATGTTGATATGGTATGCATGTGTATTCATAATAAAGTATATTTGTTGTTGTGGATAATGATTGGTTTTGACAATAATTTGGCATATGGTGTTAATGTGTTCTACAGAATTCCTACAGGTCGTGCATGCTACACTAGTGTAGCACCCACTATATGTTGGAGTTCTGTAGGATTTCATGAAAAATCAGAGGTATCGCTAACTATGTAGGATGTAGCGCATGCTAATTATGCTTGAGCTCAGTCCAGAATGTTTTGGGCATAGATATTGCAAACTACACCCTTGCGTAGTGCACACTAAATTTTTCCTAACTTTATCCAGGATGTTTTGGGCATAGGTAGCGCATGCTACACCCTTGCGTAGCTCACACAACCTTTTCCCTAACTTCATCCAGAATTTTTTTGGGCATAGGTAGTGCATGCTACACCTTGCGTAGCATATGCAACCTTTTCCCTAACTTCATCCAAAATTTTTTGGGCATAAGTAGCACACGCGACCTCCTCTTGTAACGCACTTAATATATGCTAAAATAACATAAATACTTTCTTAACTTGTTTGAATGAATCATAACGCATGTAAATAATCTATTTATGTTTAATAAAGATGATTACCAATGTAATGATGAGTGTAATGACATGAATGGGTTATGAGGCTATGAAATAACAATATTTCGTAAAGCTTGATTAAACATGTGAATGATTTATGACTTGTATGTTATGATATCGTATGGAGTTCAAAACTCTCTATAAGGTTAAGGTAAAAACTTAGATATAAGGCTCTATTGCAATATATTAATAGCATTACTGCCCTATATTTGGAATATTCGGCCTTGGGTCGTGAGATGGATGAATATTGGCCTTAGTAGCCCATTATGGCATTGTGCCACGTAATCTGTTAACCCGTCTCTCTTATTTCTCAATTTCCTTTTTGACCTCATAGAGCAACCTTGATTGTTGTATATGTGAAATTATTTTGATGGAGAAAAATTAATATAAGTGTTGTATGATATGTGTAAATTGTATGTGTGGTGGTTAGTGCTCCATATCCGCATGACTATGGTAAGCAAGAGATAATGTGATATTGTGTGACTGCATGTGATGTTTGAAATTAAGTTAAAGTATCAATTAGCATCCCAATGCTTAGGGAGTTAAGTGTTTTAACTCATAAGTTGATTAAGGTTAGAGGTTTTGGAATAGGATCTCTCCATGGCTGTTGGAGTTCATCATAAGCTTCAAAGGGTAAATTGTCTTTTGATCATTTTGATGACGTAAATGGCATGTACAAACTAAGATAGTTGTATGTATAGATTGCCTAAGGTATGATTCTTTAGGCCCCATTTTGTAAATGATATATTGTATAATGATAATACTTAATGATGCTTAATTATGAACAATATGATGATGAGATAAAATATAATAGAAAAAAAATAATATGGTTTAATATATGCATGTGAGTTGAGTCAATGAACATAGGTTTGATACTTTATATGCAGTGAACCATTCTAGGCCGCCTAAGGATCAGTAAGTGACACCACATAATACATGCCTTTCTAACTTTATAAGGTCGCTAGATCGATTGCTAATAGGGGCTTTTTCCTTCATTTTACCACCCAGATGGTTATTTATAATTTAAGGCACCAAATGGACATTTAAGATAAATCATTCTAGTGGTGGGCACACTCTTATTTAAACCTGAGGTCAGGAGATTAAGCTGTGCCAAGTTTTTTTTTTTTTCTAGTCGTTACCCTATTCTTGGACTGTTTTAAGGCGTTGAGATCTCCACCAATAACAAAGGATTGGTTGCCTTGGTGGTGAGTTCTCACCTTTTGCTTCTAAGGTTGCATGATCGTACCTCCTTGGGTCTTATTTCCCTTTTATTTGCCATCTTTTTCCTGTAAAGACTAAAATCATTCTGTTACCCTTCTAAGATTTAATCTCGTGACTTGAGGATGGACGACCTATCTTTTTTGCCATAATGAATGACTGTCATTTTTGTGTAGTGGCATTGAGCTTCAAGGTCGCTTTGAGATAAATTTTATTTATCTAAAGGTAGCTAAAATGGAGAAGGGGAGCTAGAGGTAGCTACTTTGAGGTAGCAATTTGAAGGTAGCTATTTTTAAGGTAGTGATCTGAACGTCCATGCTCACCGTACCATAAGAAATCCGAAAGAGTGAATTAGTCCCCAATGTGACGTTTGGGGTTCCCTTTTTTAGGGAAGTTGAGGCAATAGGATCCCGAAATCGTCGCACTCAAAAAGATTTGGCAGGTCCCTTGAATTTTGTAGCCCATAGGGCCAAAGCCTCTTCGCGGTCCAAAGGTCACCACCTGCACCCTCTATATAGTCAGCTTTCGAGAAGTAGAATAATCACTGGGTCGACCAACGTGAGGTCGAACCTTTGCCCTTGTCCAGACAAGACTAGCAACCCTCCATTTGGTATGGAAAGATTTGAGGGTTAGTTTCCAAGGGTGGCTTAAAATTGCAAATTCAACGATATAAATAAATTTGTGTCTAATTTGAAATACAGAGTCAAATTTTATGAACTACGATATACTGGAATCAATCTCAAGACTCAATATAGACATCCTAACATGTTATTTGAGAAAAAAAAAATAAAACAAATTAAAGGTCTTGAAATTCTTCTTGGAGACGTTTAGAATTTGCAAGTCGATAAAAAAGTATACCCTTTTTTTTTTTTTTGCCATTAGTTACAAGGGCAGGGGTAGGGTTGATGGAGTTCAACTCAAAGAAAAGAAAAAGGGTAAGGGTAGGGGATTGATGGAGTTCAATTAAACATGCTTTAGTCTCTATATATGCTTAATGGAATAATGCATAATTTAGCGCTTAAATTTTTGCATGACTTTGTTGGGTGTTTTTCAAAACTTATAAGTTGGTAAAAAAGATTATAAGCAATTTTTAGATTATAAGCTATTTATTTAAGTGTTTCTAAAAATTTAAATTGTAAATTATAAGCAGATTATAATATGTTTTTTTCTAAACTGATTCTTGCAACTTTCAAAAAAATCAAATTATAAGCTGTTTTAGTTTGACCAAATTATTTATATTAATATTCTCATATTTTATTTTATTAATATTCTCATATTTTATTTTATTCCTATATTAATCTTGTTAAAATATCCAAAAACTTAATCTCATTTATACAATTTTTTTTTTATTTTATCAGTTGATTATAAATTAATTTACATAAATACTTCAACTAATTATCAGTTGATTATAATCTAGTTTTATAAATTTATTTCATTATTTATTTTTAATCTAATTATAATCTAAAAATTAATTATTCACCATAAATTAACAAACATAAGTTTTAAAAAATACCCCTTAATTAGCTCATTTTCAACATTTTTTTTTTTCGCACCCTAAACTTGATCAGATAAATCAATTAAGTCATTAAGTATTATAACGTAAAAGTTTTGAGTAAATTAAACATTTAGCCATTGCAAATTGGGGCAAGAACTTGAGTCGGTTTGCCATTGATGTGACAAACAGTATATGAGTAATTCTCTACAAAAAAAAACTTTTAAATACACTAGAATGTCCTCCTCTCCCTTTCAAAAATAAATTAAATAAATAAAATGACATTAGGAGAGTCATTATATATTTTACCATTTAAGCTAAAAAATAAGTTCTTTTTGAGTTTTAATTTTGATCAAAAAGAAAAATTTCTTTGCATATACACCTAATAGTAAAGAGGAGCTTTACACATACACAGCTTGGCAGGCTCTTTTATTTATAATTTCTTTAATAAAAGTTTCATTCCCATCTTCATCATTCTCTAAAGCAAGCAAAAAGAAGCCTTCAATTGAACAATTATTTGAAGTTTAGTGAATAAAAGTTGTTTTCTTCTTTGTTTCGATTCTCATAAAGAAAACCCACTTACCAACGCATACCTTTCCTCTCTTTTAAACCTACCCTCTTCTTTTTCACCAAGTTTCGCATCCACATCTCCTTAATCACCAAGAAAAATGAAACCCATTATTCTTAAGATCTCTCCTACATATTTGATGCCACCATTGCTATCAAACATCTTCCACTCTTAAAAACATTCCTACACCAACCAACGTTTGATAGTTTGCCTGTGAGAAAGAGAGAGAAAGAAATGGGTGCTGACTGGGGACCTGTGTTTGTGGCAGTTGGGTTGTTTATTCTGCTCTCACCAGGGCTATTATTTCAGCTACCAGCGAGGACAAGGGTTATAGAGTTTGGGAACATGCATACAAGTGGAATTGCTATTCTCATTCATGCTGTAATTTACTTTTGTATTATTACTATTTTGATAGTTGCTATTGGTATTCACATACATATCAATTGATTTCATATACATTTCTAGTTCATATAGCCTAATTCATGGCTGACACTTTTTTCCCCACTTCCCTTTTGTATTTCCTTTTCTGTTTTCAACATACATAGTTTATTGATCCGAAAACACATTGGGATGCTGTAATTTGAATGGTGGCAACCAAAGCAAAGAAAATTATGCTACGATGGCTTACTTTTTTTTCCCTGTCGGCTCATTAATTTGCAAACTTACTATGTGAAATATTTTTATCTTTGATCTTAGTTACATGGAGGCTATAATTCACTTTAGGCTGTTAAGTATTAATTCAAACAAATAGTTTTGCTGATCAGATCATTTTAAAAATTTCTTTGCAGCTAAAAGAACTAAAATTGAATGTATCCTCTGAGGAAAATTCTTGCCTAGAATAGAATCCGACAAAAAAGAAAAAGGTTAAACTTCGACCAATTTTCATAAACGGTGGTGCTAGGCCCAAATGTGTAGAACCCACACCGCCGGCCACCCACACACACACTACCACCACCACATAATAAAAAATTAACCTGTTAAATCCAATATTAAAGCTTATTGCTTTACCAAATGAATTTAGAATAGAGTGCAAGTGCGGATTAGTTTCTTGTATTACTGAGCAAATTAGCATAATAATAAAATATAAGATAATCAATTACAAGAAAAGGCCATCTGCCCAAGACTTACAAAGAAAAACAAACAAAATATAGATCGATCTTGAATCTTGACTGGTCTAGAACATACCAGGTTCATCCAGTGTAGATGTGAACATGAACGGCCAAGATTAGAATAGCATAGAGAGCGAAAAATATTAGAGTATGAACAGCTATAGCTTTGCCGTTAGTCTTCATACTCCCGAATTCCAGCTGCCGGCTATTTCCCGGTAACTGAAACAGAAGTCCCGGTGTCAAGAGCACGAACAGCACCACTCCGATTAATACAGGCCCCCAATCGGCCATTTTAGCAGCACCGACCGATCTTAATCAAAGGAAAGTTAGCTAAAGAATCAATGGACGGCTAGCTTAAATTTGAGCGATGGCGATAAGTAACTGATATAGATAGGAGTGAAGGGATCTACTCCTAGTGTGTTAGGAGAGTGACACTTCACATTGGTTTATGGAAAATTGGAAATAGCAGTCGCAAAGCACATGATAGTTTAACTTAAAATAAGTATAATAACGACAGTCAATTAATTATTTTTGGACATTTGTGATGGGAAAACTTATTAAAATGTCCATCTAATTTGATATATTATATTATATTATTTTTAATTTTTTAAAATTTATCCATTTTGTATCTAACTTTTGTATTATTTTATGGGTTAATTATTTATAGGTTCATTAGATTTTACATAATATATTTTAAAATCTCTCTATTTTGAAAATTGTATCATTGAATCTCTCAGGTTTAAAAACTTATACTATCAGGTCATTCCGTACAGAAACGGCGTTAGTCAATTAAAAAAGTCAACGGTTTTGATTAAAATTTTTCAAAATGACAAAACTATTCTTTAATTTATTTGAACCGGACCATGATTTATTTGAATTGGACCATGCTAATTAAACCCAATTTTTAAATCAAACCCTTATTATTATTATTATTATTATTATTATTATTATTATTATTATTATTATTATTATTATTAACCAAACCCGATTCATTTTAGCTTTTCTTTTCCTTTTCTTTCTTTCTTTCCAAACAAACTGCAAGTTCTTTTCTTCTTCCATGGCTACTAAAAAGATATATGGTTAATGTTCTTTCTACTATTTCCCACTCTTTTGACGAAAGTGAAGTATAATTGTAAATGAAGCCAAGTCGTCGAGAATGAAAGGAATGTTTACGCCGGCGGTAGCGAAAAAAGTAGAAGATATGGATACTAAACCATGAGGAATGTTAGTTCTCTTAATGAATACTATGTTTCACCATTACAAATTGCTATAAATTCAATACAAAAATGTTGTTTCACCATTACAAATTGCTATAAATTCAATACAAAAAATGTAAAAAAAAAAAAGTGAGTGCAAGACGACAACTTGAAATAAAAATATTGATTAAACAGACTAAGCATAACACACTTTCTTAATGAATACTCTGTTTCACCATTACAAACTAGCTAACCGCCATTTGTGTTAAAGTCACAAATCCCAGAAGAAAATCCTAAATTTCTAATTACAGAGGGAAGAACCCCAATTTCTAATTTTCTCTCAAATTGAAAGAACAGAAAAACCCTAAAATCTAAAGCTTACAAATTTTTGTTTCCTTTTCTTTGGACTCGATTTCTCCCTCCCAGAAAGCTCCTCTCCCTCCTTTTTCCCTTCTGCTCCAGAATCTCCCTTTTCAAGGGAGTCTTCGTGGGTCTCCTTTTTCACCCACCGCCGCTTTAAACCTCCATAGTAACCTCTCCCTTCACCACGAAGGCAACTTATAAAGAACAGATGAAGAGCCGTCGTACTATAGAACCCTCAATCGGAGATCGTCCGAGCCACCACTCACCACCACGACCGTCACCTATCATATTTTGAGCCATCAACTTCTGCTTCCACACCGGCAAGCCAAACCATGCCTGCTGCCTTCCCTTCTTGGCAGCCAGTCGTTTCGTTCATCGGTGTGGGGTGATGGTGTTGAGTGGTTAGTTCCAAGAAGATGAAGAAGAGGAAATAAGAAAATAATGAGAGGAGGAGGCGCTGGGTGGGAAAATAAAACAAACATAGAACCCTTTGTTTTTAGGTTGATTTAAAGAAGAAATGGTTTGATTTAAAAATTGGATTTAATTAGCATGGTCTAATTCAAATAAATCATGGTCCAATTCAAATAAACCAAAGGGTTGTTTTGTCATTTTGAAAAATTTTAATCAAAATCGTTGACTTTTTCAATTGACTAACGTCGTTTCAGGACAAAAGGACCTGATAGTATAATTTTTTAAACCTGAGGGACCCGATGATACAATTTCCAAAATAGAGGGACCCTAGAGTATATTATGCAAAACCTCAGGGACCTATAAATAATTAACCCTTATTTTATTTATTTATTTATTTATTTATTTATTTTTCTATTCAAACTTGTTTATATAATTTTATAATTTCAAAAATATTTTTTGTCAAATTGTTAAAATCTAGGAGCAATTTGGAAAAACTTAAAAGCATGGGCAAATAGGGAATTTTTACTCTTTGACCACCGTCCGCCACCTCTCTCCTTCTCTTTCATCTTCAGGGCCACCACTAGGGTTGTAAATGAGCCGAGCTGAGTATTGTGCTGCTCGAGCTCGACTCGTTTTAAATTTCACGAGCTCGAACTCGAGTCGAGCTCGTGTTAAATTCCTCGAGCTCGAGCTCAAGTCAAACTCATGTTAAATTTCACGAGCTCTAGCTCGGCTCGTTTTGAGACTCACAAGCTTGGCTTGTTTTAGGCTCGCGAACTTGGCTATTTTATGTTGCTATTCGAGCTCGAGTCTCAAAACAAGCCAAGTTCGCGAGCCTAAAACAAGCCAAGCTCGCGAGCTCGAGTTTGAGCTCGCAAATAAGCTTAAATTCGAGCTCGTCTCGAGCTCGAGTTTCAGCTCAAAAATAAGCTCGAGCTTGTTTCCTGCTGCTATTCGAGCTCGTGTTCGAACTCGTTAAGAGTTAGTCAAAAACCAAGAAAATTCATTTTTAATGTCGTTTCAGTGAGAAAATGAAAATAACAGTTTCAATGAAAGAGAAATGAAATAGGAAAAAATGAAGTAGGGAGGCGAGTGGCTTGGCTGAAGCATATTTTTTAGTTTGGTACCAAAATTATGTCATTTTGATAGGCTCGTGAGCTTATTTAACGAGCAGCTCGCGAGCCGATTAAACGAGCTACTTGCGAGCTTTTTTAAACGAGCTGTTCGCGAGCCTAACTACTCAGCTCGAGCTCGGCTCGTTTATTAAACGAGCCTAAATTTTCGACTCAAGCTCAGCTCTTTTATTATTGATCTAAGCATCGAGTCGAGCTTTTATCGAGCGAACACCGAACCGCTTGCGAACGGCTCAACTAGTTTGCAGCACTAACCACCACGAATCAGACACGCGAATATAGATTGTTAATTTATTTTTACAAACTCTATGAAAACAGATTTTCATTTGAAAACAAATTTTCAGCTACTGGGTACCAAAATTAAGTTTGCAACAAACATATTATGTAAATCTTATTGGGTTAAACCTCACCAATTTAACTTACAATCAGACCCATAAACATCAAAATTTCAAGCTAAATTTCAAATAAAATCTCACGAACGATAAACATAATTTTAGGATCAAAACATAGATGCAACTTGAATATCAAAATTTAAAGTTTGAACATAGATAGAGTACTTTGTCCATCTAGGCTTTGAGCTAAAGATGTAACACAAAGACATATTCAAAAAAGGCAAAGCAAATGTTGATATCTTAACATACAAAAGAAAATAGAAGCTAAAGGTTATTAGAACCAGAGAAGAAGTTGGAATTCAAAATTGTCCCACTGAGGCACTACAGATTCAATGTTCTGTTCTCTTTTCCATTTATATTTTACAAACCAATCATATACTTTTCCTGCATTTAGCACTTCAATCGCACACCCTTCTTACTTTGATTTTAGTTTTAAAAGATTCAATGATGATATCTGAACAAAACCCTGAACACAGATTTTTAATTTCTTTAAATTATGAATTTCCATTAAAGGAAAGTGTTCTAATGGATCATCAATTACTGTTAATTGACACAAAAAATGGTCGTGAGTGCTTAATCTAGACATTTCAAAAAAAACTAGCTTCTTCAAGACTCAAGAAACTTCGTCTTTCGCCTGTCTTCTTCTTCTTCTTCTCTAGTTCTTGTTCACTGCTCCCTGTAATAAAAGAAAGGTAGAAATAATCAATCCTAAATAGTATTTACATAGAATTGAAGTTTAAGAGGTGAGTAATCAATCCATACCCAAATAAGAGTCATTATGTTGACGCTCAATTTTTCCCCCCAAAATTTTAAAAGAAAAATGCCCAAAAATATTTTAAGCTCGACGAATCCCCTAACCTCTCGATCCCAAACCAGTTTGTTCTCCTTCCTTTTTAAAATTTTTCGGCCTCCCAAAAAAA
>CANUEY010069562.1:0-24284 GCA_948099555.1 Croton setiger | reverse complement strand
GATGGTTAATTCCGGTCTTCCTCCTAGTGATTTGTTGAGTGGTATGACTTACGGCATTCCGGGTCTCCCTCATCTGCTGGTCCAGCCCGTGTTTTGATAGGTGAAATTCCCGGGGCAGATCACTAAGTCGTTAATCACAACTATTTAATAAAAAAGGAAAAACATGACATATAACACTTATTGCATATGGAGGTGTGATTATGTGAAAGTATTTTATTTGGTAAAGTGTGTTACACTAGAAATATGGATTATATAACGGTGGAAGTTATATAATAGAGATGGTTATCTCAGAGATGGAATTTGGCAGAGATGCTATTATGGTTAAACAGGTTTTTATGGTTATAAATTTATGCTATGATTTTATATGTTATTATTTCCTTAATTGTTATTATTGTTTAAATGTGGTTTACATTTACTGAGTATGCGACTCATCAAAATCGCAATATATGTTTTTGAAGTCTGCAGTTTGAGTGAGGTACTGAGGCTTCACTCGCCTATGCACAGGTCGGTCCAGCAGGAATCTAGGCCTCTCTCCTCTCACAGTCCATATTCTATATGTTACATATAGTGTGTTTATGCTTTGGTTTTGTAAGCATAATTTTATGCAACTTTTGGCATGTAAATAAATGGTGCTATGTTTATAGCTTTTGGAATAACTAATGTTATATCCGTATGTTGATATATGTAAAAATCTATGTTATGCCTATATATGTTTATAGTGCTATGAATGGGCGAATGAACCTTATTAGGTTTAAGTGAAAAAGATGTTGTATATTAACATGCTAAAAATGGGATTGGTATATATATGATATATCTATGGTTGAAAAGATTAAAATGGAAGTAACGTCATCAGACGTACGTTTAAAAAAAATGGCATGTTTTATGACATAGGAATATAGTAAGAGGTGTTACACTCTTCTCTCAAAGTCTATATTGTATATGTTGCATATAGTGTGTTTATGCTTTGGTTTGTAAGCATACTGTTATGCAGTTTTTGGCATGTAAATAAGTGGTGCTATTCATATAGCCTTTTTGGATGAACTGTTGTTTAATCCATATGATGATATATGTAATATATGCTATGCCTATATATGTGTTATAATGCAGTGAATGAACGATTGAACCTTAAATAGGTTATAGAGAAAAGATAATCATATGGTTATATGTTTGATATATGATTACTGTTTATATGTTTGAAAGACTAAAATGGAAGTAACGTCATCTGACGTATATGTTAAAAAAATGGCTTGTTTTATGACATAAGAATATAGCATGAGGTGTTACACTTCTATTTCTAATTCGATTCAAAGTATCTATTTGATGTTTGGAATTATTTGGAATCTTGATTGAGTGGATATAATTAAATTTGATCTCTGGATGTTCAATTTTTCGATTCCCGATTTCAATTCTGGTCTGTTTATGTGTTTATTCTTGCTTTGCTTTTCTGTGTTTATTTTTCGAGTTTCATTCACAGTTGGGTATGCTTCGTTGCTTAAGCTTGAGAATCTGATACGATTAATCGAAGTTAGGACTACAGTGTATGTCCAATTCTGTCCAATTTGATTCCTGTTTGTGAGGTTAGTCTAGTCTTGGTTGTTTAATTGTTCCCTGTTTATGCATATCATATTGTTACCCATTTAAAGCATAAACTGCTGCAATTTAGGACTCTGTGTTTTGCCTCTGCTTTTGTTCCTTTTAAATGGCTAGAAATAAAATAAAGTTTGATTTCACATAATTACATTTATGTGCAGCCTGTTTGAGTACTTTACATGGATTCTAATTTCTATTGAGACTAATTGGCTAAGAATTGTTGAGAATTGCAGTAGTTTACTAACAGTTCGGCCTTCCAATAATGCATTTTCTAGAAGTGTTCCTAATGATTCGTGGACAGCTTCAAGTTTGAAAAGTGTGATGATAAGTGATGCTTTGTTGACTGAGGAAAAAGAGAGCTACAAACAACGCTACAAATAATTTTGCGGATTCCAACAAGCTTGGAAGTGGGGGTTTTGGTTTGGTTTACAAGAGTACCTCAGAAGGAAAATAGAACATGCAAGTTTGAAGATACTTTTCATAATTTGAAGGAAGCCATTGATTTTAGCCATGAAACTACTAACAGAAAGCTAAGAGAGCTAGAGAACATGATGAAGCCAGTTTGACGGGTCCAGAGAACGATGAATTTTTCAATACAAAGGATAAATAGTTTTCCGGGATCCACCATCATCAGACCAAGAAGATTCAAATGTTCATAAAACTTTTCAGCAATATATGATGGATCCATCTAAGTCCACACAACTCCCTGTGGATTCAGTTTATATAAGTAATCGAAGGAAGGATTCACTGAACTATTTTTTCTTTTTATTTTATTTTATTTGGATCACGAGTCTTTCCTTTCGGCCACGATCGTTTTAATCGAACGTCTGTTTCTATAATGGGGTTTATGCTCAGCGACCTTGATTTCAAATTGCTAGAGAAAGTTGGCATTTTCTATATTATTGCAGCTTAGCTATAATCGTTTTCTTTACGATGTAGGTTTCGGGAAAAAAAAACCAATGCTGCCACAACTAATGGAGTTGAAGTCGTGAAATCATAAAAGTAGATACTTTTGATCAGCTGCTATCTTCAAGTCCAGAATTCCAAGAACTTATCAATACACATAAAAAAGCTTTTAGATTGGCCCTTGAATATCTAACTTCAGACCTTCAATTGCAAGTCACTACTGCTCAACACAAACTGGAGCAAACTGCTACCTTCAAACAAGCTGGAGCTTGTAACTCGTCAAGCCTTTACCGTCCAGCGAGTTGCGCGGAATTGGCATGCCTTTTGAATGGAGGTTCAACGAAGATAAAAAAAAAAAACAGCAGTTCAGAGTGTTTGAAAATAGTGAAGGAAGGTTTCTAATGGCTATTTCTAGTCAAAGAGTGGGGATATCTAATGGCTATTTCTAGTCAAACAATAGGAAAATTGTTCTTTATTTAGAATTAGAATAGGTTACAAAGTTATAATCCAAGTTGGAATAGAATTACAAATCCAAATCAAAGTGTACAAATTGTAATCTTATAAAAACAAGTTCCTGGATTAATAATACATACAAGGGTTTAATTTAAAGAACCCTAATTTACATTTTGCAAATATCTAAACTTACAATTCTACACTCACAGGCTATCAATTACTTCATCATATTGATAGTTCTTATTTAATTCCCTATAAAGAGATTAATAATGCTCCAAATTTTGCTTGTAGTGATTGGTATGTAAGGGTATTATATTGGGGTAGCTTCTAAGCTCTCTTTATGAACCTATTCTTTCTCAGGTTATCGATGCTACCACAAACTATTCTACTTGGAGGGCATTTACAGTACACTTATTCCTCTTACAAAAGCCCTCCACTCTTTGTACCATGACAATAATTCCATTCCAACGTATATAGATCTGTGTAAAATGATTGTTTAATCAACTAGCAGCTTTTGGTTCACCTATATGTGAAGATGACTTGACCAATCATATTTTATATAGCTATGTTGAAATTATAGGCCACATGAATTAACGTAACAACAACAATTTAGCTCAGTCTGGGTTTAAAATCGATTTCGCAGTACCAATTGTTTCTTAAAGAATCTTAAAATCTTAAATTAAGTAATAAATAATGTATCATTAATGAAAGATAAGTCCCCTATTTATAGAAAATACAATGGTTGGACCCTTGAACCTAATTTTGTAATACAGTTGAGTCATATTAATATGTTTTGGGGTCCTATTTTATTTTATGGACGAATAGTTTATTTCTCTTTTCCATTCTATGTATGGATTTATTTTCAAGCAAAAAACATGATTAAGGCCAGATTGCTTGAAATAATCCCATGATTGATCGACATGTGATTTTGATGGGCCGACAATATGACAAAATTTTCATTCAATAAAATAAAAATGTGTTATCACCTTATATAATGGATAATCAAAACCATTTGAAATGACAAAACGAATTCTAGAGGTCGGTCTTTCGACTGGGTGTCATTAGAATGTAAAGGTTCTAATAGCATATCACATCTCCTTACGTGGAATTTTTAGATTAAGATCAGTTATACATGAGTCATTTAGAGTCCATTTTTCGAACAAATTTTGTTCTGAATGGGTGGCGACTCTATGAGATTAAAGGTTTAAAGGTTAGCTATTTAACCCGTGCTTTCGGCCTATTTGACCAGATCAGGAGCTGCTAAGATACAACTCCTTAGCGTGACCGATCAGGAGCCGCTAAGATATAACTCCTTAGCGTGACCTGTGGAGCACTTTGGGAATGCTTTTGTGTGCTGCTGGGCTGTCCTAGTCCCATCTATCGACGCATAAGTTATCTCACATTTTATATATTATAGGTTTAGGCTCATTTAAGTAGACTCAAACTCATTTAGTACCTTGGTCCATTACATCTTGTATAAATACGAGATTTTTTCAACCGAGAATATATAAAAATAGACTCACTTGTTATTTTAATTTGGAAAATGAACTCAAGGTAAAAAAAAATATATAAAAAATGGAGGCACATTAAATTTTGATAGTATTTTCGGATTTTTTTGTTAAAAAAATAAGAAAAATGAACTCTGTATAATTGTCGTATAAAATTTGTACAACAGTTGTTAGAACAACTGCAGTTGAACAATACACATACGATAGTGATATAAAAACAGTACAACAGCAGTTCAAAATTTTTTTATATTTGTACAACATTAACTAGATATCCTTTTTAATATTATTTTTATAAAATGGACCCAATTTTTATTTTTATTTTGGAGAAAGAACTCATTTTGTATTTTTAATTTGAAAAATAGACTCGTTATAAAAGCAATATCAGAAAAGGATATTTAGTTAATATTGTAATACTGTTGTACTACTATTGTATAAGCATAAAAAAAATATTGAACTGCTGTTGTACTGTTTTTGTACCGCTTATTGTATTAGTATTGTTCAACTACAGTTGTTGTATAATTTTTGTACAGATTTTATACCAAAATTGTACAGAGTCTATTTTTTTTTTCTTAGTAAAAGGTTCGAAAATGCTATTAAAATTTAGTGACTTCATTTTTCTTATTTTTGCCTTGAATTTATTTTTAAATTAAAATAAAAAGTGAATCTATTTTTATATATATCATTAAGACCCTTCAAACCATAACATTTACTATGGTGTTATATTTTTAACAATTACTACACTCATATTTCCACCAAAAGTCCTATTTTGATCTTTTATACATAGATTAAGAAAATAATTAACTCACAAAAATTGAATATTCACTACAATTTACATAAACACATTTCTACTTATAAACAAATTAATACCATATCAAATGATACATCTTATCTTAAATAAAAGGAGATAAGAGCGAGTAAAAAAAAAAATTAAAGTTAAAACATAGTGTAAAAATAACATTGGTTTAAAATGACATAAACAACGCCAAGATATATGTGGGTAAAAAAAGGGAATTAATAATGGAACTTGGTTAGCGAGTAGTTGAACCTGAATGAAAGAATAAGAATAAGAATTTAATTTAATTAATTATTAGAGGTAGATAATAAGTTCTTTTTTATTAGCCAAAATGTGACACTTTAAAGCGAAAATTATAGAATACAACTAAAAAAAAGGCAAATGGGAAGCGGAAAATGAGTATGCTACCACAAATCAAATAGGAAGTTGATTTTCATACACATGCAAACATGCTAGTAAGTGCCTCTTCACTCCCAGCAAAAGCTACACTTGTTTCTCATTTTAATCATTTATCCTTTGACCTTTCTTTTTTTGGCACAAAATGACTCCAAGTCGCAAATATACTAGTCGACTTTTGCAAATTTGCCTTATTTAATCAATGAAAATGACTTATCCATTTTCCCCCTTCATTGAACTTATAATGGCAAAGTGTATTTTGTTGGCTAAATATATTAGTAATAAATTACAATTATTATTTGGTGTGTGCAAGCACATCAGTCGAAATTGGTCCATCATATTGGATCGCGAATTTCTAGAGTTTGTTTAAGGTCATACATAAAACTTTATAGGTCATACATAAAATTTTACAAAAACTTATAGACGTTGATTCCATATTTAATAAATTATCATTTTTTTCATTTTATGTTTTCCATCTTAAACCTAAGTGTGTCATTGTATTCATACCATCTTATTGAAAAAATTTCACTGACTCTAAATGACGGGAGCTTAAAATAGACGTGGAAATCAAACTACTCATTTGATCCATGAACACTCACCACTTGACCTACTTAACTATATTGACTTTTTTTTTCTTAAAAAAAAAACTAAATTGACCTTTCTATTTTATCAATATTGGTCTAGGTTTTTTTTGGTATACGATTATATGATATACTTTTTTCATTGTTATATTAGTTATGTACAAATTATATATTTAAAGTATTTTATATTTCAAGGCATAACCTAATAATAAATGCATATACGATCCATATAATAGACTAAACGAGTACATTACATATATTTTGGAACACGATTCAAATATAACAAAGGAAGAGCACCCGCTACTAGACCGTATATATACTCCTATATATACTTCTATACGTACTCTCTTTTTCTATTTATTTACGAAAACTAGAAGGGCATAATGGCTTTCCATAAATGTATAATAGATACAAGTATGTTTGATGATATATGAGACATGAATTAGCACTTTGTCTATAAATAACTACAAACATAGAAAAAATTGAGACTTTAACTCCCAACAAATAAACTTCAGTGCCTAAATGAGCATTATTGGCAAATAAAAACACATTAAATCATTTAGGAATTAGGACCCACTTCCCATTTCTTGTTTTTTAAACTTTTCCTTATTTTACAACTTTGTTTATAATATAGCTAATACAATCTAACAACTACTATAAAGTTTTCCCTTTCATTTCTTAATCTGCGTTACACTCCTTATTTATAAATTATAATAAAATAAAATAAAATAATATTAATTAATATATTTATAATAAAATAGTAATTCTATGTTTAAATTTAATTAACTGATAATTAAAATAATATTACTTACTAGAATATGATTTGAATATAATTGATTAATTATATGAATTGGATTTGAATTTAATTAAATAATAATTCAAACAGTAATCCTTATTAGAATTATATTTGAATTTAATTAATAATAAAAATAATATTTTTCAAAATTAAAATAGTATTGCTTATTAAAATATGATTTTTGTATAATTAATTAGTTATCTTAAATAATTATATAGAGATAAATTTATCCTTGATAATGTAAATTCAACGTATTTACTTGTTATTTAATTATGTAATAATTAAATTTTTATTAAATTACATTTATTAATTATATATAAAATTAATTGTTGATATAGAAAAGATTAGTATCATATATTTATAATAAAATAGTATTTCTTATTGGAATCAGATTTAAATTTGATTAATATATAATTAAATTAAATATTTTCATTATAATTTAATTAATTAATAATTAAATTTGTATTCGATTTAAATGTAATTCATTATTATGAATAATTTTATAGTATTCTTTATTAGAATATAATTTGAATTTAATTAATAATAGGTAAAATATTCCATATTAGAATATGTTGAAATTTTCCTTAATTAATAATTATAATAGTATTTCTTATTGTGATTTGAATTTAATTAATTAATTATTATAAATAATTATATATTTTAACAAAATTTATCTGTCACAATAACCTATATTATGACAAAATAATTTGTAACAAAAAACCTAATTTCTTGGTGATAATATATTTACTTTCTGATATACTTGGCTACGTACTTGATATCCTGATCAAAATAAAAAAGAAAATAGGCAACAAAAGTATAGGAAGACATGGATTTCACCTTAGTGTTTTTCTGGATTACTAAAAGGATAGATTTTTTTTTTTTTTGGGAAAATATTAATATGGTTTTTATTTGGTATTTGCCATTTTTTTTAAAGAAATGGGTTATTTATTTATTTGTTCAAAAATTAAGTATATTTAAGTTTAGTTAGTAGTGGTTTGGACTAATAGATTCCAATCAATGGATTTCGAGAAACTATGGAATGTAAAATATATGAATTGTAGAATTTCAAATTGTATTTTCTGTATTTTTTTAAAAAAAAAAAAATTCATTGATTTGATAAATATTTTTAATATAAAATTTAGTAATTTATGTAATATAAATAATAAAGATGAAATTAATGAAATTTCAGCTAAGTAGTATAATTTCACATTTCATCAAATCGATGGATTTGAGACCATCATTGAATTCGAAGATTTATGAATTTTGTTATTTTTTCTTAAACAAACAGTTGAATTTAAAGATTAATTGGAATATTTATGGGACAATTTATATATAGCGTCTGAACTTTGATGATTATAACTAGAACACCCTCGAATTTTAATTTGACACCCAATGGTCCATGAACTCAAATTTGAATCACAATTGTCCTTTTCGCTGAAATACTCTTTTTTGGCCGACCATAATTTTTTAGATTTTTCCCTTTAGCCCCCTAACTTGATGTTATTTTTCAAAATAGGACAAATTGTGTTTTTCATAATAATTTATTTTTCTAAAAAATAAAAATAATTAAAATTAAAATTGTGGATGAATTTTTTTAAAAAAAAAATTATATTGTAATTCAAACATATGGTTATAAAAATATTAATAATATAGTATATAAAATATTCCTCTAAAATTTTTAAAATAATAATAATAATAATAATAATAATAATAATAATAATAATAATAATAATAAATTCAAACAACTACTTAACTTTAATTAGTTCAAGTTTTATGGCTTGACTGAGTTTGACTAAAACTAGAAAAGAATACAACGTTTAAGAGTAGCACTTACTGCAACAGCACTATGAGATTTCTAACATGGCACAACATGTATGTTCATTGTATGAAGTAGTGGTGGACCTAGAGAATTTTATTTATGGGTCAAATATGTAATACATCTAAAGTGAGAATTTTATAAATTTTGTTAAGAGTGGATCCACCATTTTGAAGACAAGCGAGTAGGGGTCACTTGGAGCTCGACTGTCCTCACAATAATAGTCTTCATGAAAAAGGTAATTCCAAAAACTTTCATTTTATTTTTTGATTTGAAAAAGAAAAAGGTTTCTTCTTTAGGCCAGAAATTAAATTTGTCACCAAATAAAATATTTGTATTTCTTAATTCTGTAAATGATTGAAATTTCTGGATCAATTCTAATGATTTAATTACAGTTTTAGTTTCTTTTGTAACAGGAGAGTGAATAGCAATCTAGAAAGAAGAATCAGCAACAATATTTCTTTGCCATAACAGTATAATTCGTGCATTTAGAGGTTCAGCTTTATTCAGACAATCCCAAAATGAACTAACTCTCTTTTCTGATCCACACCGCAAACCAACCTGCTAATAATAATAAGTGAGAAGGAATTGAATAAAGCTACATCACTCTATAAATTTCCGTCGTATAAACAACAATTACATATTTGTTTCTATTCTCAGAAAAAAAAAAATTATATATTTGTTTCAAACAAGCATTTAATTTTAGAAATAATCAAATAACATTCAATAATCTACATATTATATATACAGTTGAACTAGGGCTCATTCTTTGACAGACTAGCCAGATTACTTCATCCTTCATCCCATTCTAACCTAAAATCAATGTAAAATTATCTACATAAGCATGTTCAACTCTGTAAGATCATCCATCGGTATTGCAAGACCAACGGAATCATGATCCTGTAATCCCTCATCGTCGAAATTCAACCATGAATAGAGATCTTGAGGCCCACCAATGTCATTGGGATCTTCTAGTCCAATTGTATCTAATTCGTTAAGCTGCATGTTGGCAAAATCAACAGATTCATCTGCATCCCGAGTGACGTTACCAAGAGACCCAGAATCTCTGTTTCTTTTGTCACTAGCATTAAATCCTCCAACTCCATTTCCTGAACTCGGCAAATTATTACTCTTATGCTTGGGCTTTAATTTCATTTTGCGCACATTTCCAGAAACAGAATTACCTCTTACGCTATCCTTGCTCTCACTTCTCTTACCCTTTGCTCCTCCGTGTACACTGCTGTCAAAAGTAGACGTAACCCTTGACGAAGCACTGCCAATAACATCATCAATATGGGCTTCCCTCTTCTTAACTCTATCAAAATAATCACCTTGTAAGTCACATCTTTCGTACCCGCTTGAAACTGCGCCTGTGACAACCAAGGAGAACCTGAAATCATTTTTCTGTGCTTCCATGGAAACTTACCTTATAGCAATAAATACAACTCGCTTAAAAATACGCAAAATAGTTCAAGTCACTACCATACAAACAATATTCTTATCCTTTTTGAGAAGCTACGTTCAGACTATCTAGAACGCAAACCAGACTATAGATCAAAGTTGTCAAGAAATTGGTGACATGAAAAATAGAATGAAAAAATATCAAACTTGCCATACCAGATCCTCTGGCCTCAGCATGAAGATTAGACACTTCATTGCATGTGTTACTTGCAGTTCCTGAACCAACACAATCAATGGATTTGGCATCATTGTTACAAGGTGGTGTAGAAAAGATGACCTCCTGTAATGCAGGCTCACTGAAGCAGCTGCTGCCAGTACTTTCAAATTTTCTACATCTAGTAAGAGTTCGTTTGATAAAGGCGAGTGCAACTTGTCTTGAAACTTTGCGAACGGCACTTTTTGAGGAATTATTCCCACGACAAGCCTGCACAAATTAACAATAGAAAATAAATTGTCAATAACTAATGATAAGGGACCAACTAACCATATTTAATAACTGATAATATTCAGTACTGGTTCATTCTAAACTCCAGAACTATTCAGAGTTCAAAATCGTTTCTCAGAAGTTGGAAATTTATTACATTACTAAGAATTGAGGTGTGTTTTACACCATTCTTTTTTCTCCTCAGTAAAACACAAAAATACACATATCCGTTCAGTTTTCAGACCACATACCAAGACTAGTAAGATGTAAAAAATGAAAAATGAACAGCTATAAAAAGACTATTTTTCTGAGCTCATATCGAGAATCAATTGAGCAACAGTAAATTAGCAATCCTAGCCAAAAATGTACAAGAATAAGGTTATTTTGATGTGAATGAGATGGCATGAAATCATAAGAACCACAATCTATTGCACTTCTAATTGATACAGGAGAATGTCAAGGTGCACAAATGGATTAAATTTCAATCCAGGCATTGATGGCCTTATCTTCATATATAAGTCTTGTAATGGTTTGAGCATGTAACAGAAAAATGTGTTCATATTGTGTACATCAACTTGGGTCTCACACTAAGGAAAATATATCTTCAAGAACAAACATGGTTTTGAAAATGATGGGAACATATTTCAATTACCCCAGTACATAAGGTAAGATTGAGAGTTCTCACTAATTTCATGGATCCAACTCAATTATGTACGATCTTTTGTTCACATATTTTTTCTATTAAAGGAAATAAATTACAGTGAACAATTCTGTTCGGTTCAGTTCTTTAATGTTGCCTATTTGCATTGGTAGAGAGGAGAGCCATGGAAAAGAAACAGAAAATATGAGAAAGTAACCCATTCTTACACCACTATACAGGCAATACAAACATAGAAGTAATAAAAATTTAGCTTCAGCTTTCAACAAGATTAGATAAGCAATCCTCCCAGTAAACTTCATGTCTTTTAAATTTGAAATCATGTCTCAAACCAAACCTGAGTCACCAAATTCTAGTATCAGTTTGGTAAGAGCAACCTAAGTTTATTGCCTCCTTAAACAAAAAGTCATTTTTTTCATTTAAATGCCCAGCCTGGGCTATTCAAATGAAAAAGAAGAGAGCTAATGAGTGTAATGGTAAGATTTTATTTACATGACGCAGGGCCACAGGCAAATAAACTTCCTCAAAAATACAGACATACCTGACAGCTGGCCTTTTTGGATTGGTTATAGAAACTAGAATAAAAGGTTTCTCCTTTATAATTCTGATCCAAGAGATTGCAAAACAGACAAATTGAAACTAGAGGTCGAAAAAAAGGAAGAATAATATAGCCAAAGATTTTCTCATTTATTTCTCCAAAATATCTAGTGAATCTGGTCTGTGTTGTGGATGTATGAATCGGGCTGTTATAAAGCTGCTGATTTGCTGCACTATTTTGGAGTAAATTTAATTAGGCCTAATCACTCTGCACTTCTAGGTTTTAAAATATTCACCACATTTTCAACTTTGCAATAAAATCACCCTATTTAGCAAAGTTGACATGATGTTTAACCTGAATTTGAATTTTAGACTAAAATCAATAAAATTAATAACTTTGGATCAGCACCACCACTAGCAAAACCCACAAACCACCACCACCACCCTCATTCAAACCCCACAATCATCATTCCATTGAGATCATTCAATTGGAATTTTCTATATAAGTTTTTTACTTTGTATCATCTCTTTCATAAATTCTTTTCCTTTCTTGGTGGTGGTGACACAGCAGCAGCAGCATTGGTTAGAGGTTTCCATTACTAAACAGTGGCACAGAAAAGTACAGAGACACAGAGAGAGAGAGAGAGAAAAAGTGGGGTATTGTCAATTCAATCTAAAATTTGAAATTTGGAGGTCGAAATCTTCCCAACTCTGTCAAATAGGGTGATTTTGTTACAAAATTAAAACGGATGAATTTGCTACAAAGCTAAAAGTTGCAGTGACATTATATGTTAGGCATTTAATTAGGGTCAAATATTTTGATTAGTTGATGGCAGTTAAGCAAGTTCTTATTGTAATGAGTAGATACTAGAGCATAATGCCATAATGGCTAGTCTTTAAACTTTACATTTAGGCAGCTTTTGGTACGCCGAAATGCAATGTAATCGTAAGTATGTCATGTTATATGATTTTCTTCAAAAGGTTACAAAGAAAATCATGCAACATACTTGCAACTACATTGCCTTAGCCCAATCAAAACAAAAACATGACCTTAGCTGTTTAAAAAAGGATGTAGATTAAAGAAAGGTATAAACAGAACATTAAGTAAAAGGATTGAATCCCTAAACTAAAGAAGTGTTCTCCCAAACAAGCTATCAGTTGTCTTGAAATAAACCATAGCTAATAAAGGAGCAACATATATAACAGTGAATGGTGAAGAATAGTTGAAAGCTTTGGTAGTCAGATTAATGCGATAACAAGAAGCAGCTGACAAAATGAATTATGATGAAGAGTTGAAAAGATTAAATACCAGGACATTTCCTTACAAGCATAAACACTAACTCTAAAACACAGTTTAATTAAGAAAATCAATTTTTTAAGCCTATCAAGCTTTGAAAAAAATTTAAAAATTCAAAATAATAAACCAAGTTTCAGATTAAGCCAAATAACCCTCACCACAAAGCAATATATAGGAATTGCACTAAAAGGTTTACATTCCAAGAACTTGTAGGAGTTTATACCAGCAAAAGCAATCATTTGACTTATTGATAAGAATGTGTAGACAGAGATCGTATAGGCCAGCTCACAGATTATGTTTTAAGTCACCTAAATTAATTCTATCCCTTTGATTTGTTATATGATTATGATCCAGCACCTAACAATTATAGCTTATTCATAGACAATCTTTCATGCTATCCATTTACAGTTGCAGATATCCATTATCGTGAATTACTTAAGAATCAACTCTAATAATTACTGAACAAGAGGGATAAAACAAGTACCAGTCTTTTTCTATAAGCCATCTCAACAAGCTGATCCATAGCAACCTCTTCTATGTTCCTGCAAATTAAACGATGTTACTTCACTCCAAATATAATACTGTACGCACATAAACATCAGTGAAATCCCAACCATAGTGAAAGTAAACCTTTTTTCTGCATCTTTTCCTTTCTGAACAGCCTTATCAATTTTCCCCAGCTTCCTTTTCTTTCTTCCAATCTGCCAATTAATAACATGTCTTAAAAATTGTGATTACAAAGATAACAACTAGTTTGAGTGGGAAAATTGAAATAAAAATATGAAACATATTTTGAAAGATAATATCCAGAGAACGAAACTATAGAAAACGGAAAAACTTCTCTAACTTCTTAATAGTTGAGGGGGAAAAATCCCTAAGCATAAAACAAGTATTTGCAGTTAAGAATAAAACACGTATGTGTAGAACAAAACCTGTGCATATAGTTCTTCATTAAGGTCAATTATATCCTGATTAATCACTTCCTCTCCCTCCGCCAGATCAGGCTGCAAAAAAAAATATATAAATATATATATATATATATATATGTATATACCAAATTGTAACAAAATTATAGAACCATAACATAACTCCATAAAATAATAATATTATAATATGCAAATAGAAGCATACCAATGTCTCCGGAAAAAGACCCATACTCTGTAACTCAAGTAGAACCCTATTATCAAGACACATTAGCTGATACTTGTGATGAGAGGAAGAGAAGCCAGACACATTTAATTCGTGTCCCAGATCATTTGAGCATAATTCACTGGCATGCCCATTCTCTGAATGTGAAAAATCATCTCCTGGCCACTGTTCATTGATGTGCAAGGAATTGCACATGCTTGGATTCCTCATTGTGTTCGATGTAACACTCTTATTACACGAAATCCTATCAAATAAGCTATTCCTTTGGTACTGAAAATTCACCCTTGACTCAACTTCAGATTCCACTTTGTCCCTATCCTTAGCTTCAATATCAATCAGATTACACGAGCCACAATGAGAATCATCACTGGCATAATGAAGAGATGTATTCTTCACTTCACCATGGACGGAAAACTCTTCACTTTCATCTTCTTCAATTAAAGCAGAAAGAACCCTCTGGTACAATGAAGATCTCCCCATGTCAACCTTTCCACGGAAAGAAGCTTTTTTAATTGATTCTTGATTAGAGTCATTGTTTTGTCTTTCACCAGAATAATCAGGTATATCATTGTGCACAAGGACACCCTGTTAGAATTAAATACTAATTAGTCATTCCTTAAAATAGTAAACTTAGTTCCCAAGAAATAGTCTTACATTTGAGTGTATGTATACTCAAATTGATTTTAGTTGAAAGTGGCAGTTGTTTATAACATCATGAAAATTTTCCCATAACAAGGAAATGTTGAATGCTTAGAGTAAAAAGTAAAGCATGAAAGAAGATTAACCCCATTACCAACAAATCATATCGACTGCCAAGCATCTGAGACAAACTCTCATCTAGCTCCTCTGCAAAATTTAGCTGATTTAAAGAAGCAAAACAAAAAGAAATTGTAAGTCTCTAAAACCAAGAAAGTTTTTAAAAAAAAAAAAAACATAACTTATTACCTGTTGCTTTAAGTAGGACATATCCTCTGAGCTGACAGAAGCAAAAATTGATTCCAATTTCTTCCAAAATATACCACAACATGCACGGTCTAAAAATGAAAGCATTTGTGAGTTTGATGAACTTCGAAAACTGGATTGTCAAGAGAAGGTTAAAAAGAGGTCAAGATGCATACTGCTAGCATTACGAGCAGAATTAGCAGCCACAAAAAGTTCCTCGTGATCGTCATCAGATTCACCTGCAAAATTATGCCAATGGAAATCAAGAAACTTTGCCCATCAAGAAAATTTAGATCCATTATACATGTACATTTATAAATGTAGGATCTGAAAAGAAAAGCTAAATGGCAATTGACAACATTTACATAAGCACATCGAAGTAAAATGCCTTTCTCCAACATTTGGCGGACCTCCTAGCACTCTGAAAATGTTAAAATGCCTTTCTAAGACAACATAAATTCCATCCATAAGGGGAAGTTGCTACTCTAATTCTTGAAACATTGCATTGATCTCATTGCAAATAACCAAATTTCTGGTACGGTGTTATCTCCTATCATAATGCTAAAATCTAAAAAATTGAAGTGATGATACAACTTCAGTGATTGATTATTAGTACCTGTGAAATCTAAAGATCCACCATTCACCAATGATCCAACACGAGTTAAAGACTTCCGCTCTTTCACCTTCTTTGAAGGAGGTCGACCAGTTTTGCTGATTCAAAGAAGAATAAACATACTTCAATACCAAACACACCAGGGATTATTTATTTATTTTTTTGGGTGTGTGTGCGTGTGTTAGGTTATTAAAGATTGACCAACTGTTCTATTGGAGATCAGAGACCACAGCAGTGTCAAGGGGAAACACCTTTTATTCTTGTCAGAAGCTGGTTTCAAATTCTGAAGTGGCTTAGTAGTTGGTACATTATCTAGCTTCTCTCTCACTGTATTAACACTTGGCCGTGTTAAGGATGAACCTCTTCCAGTCCTTCCTTGTCTCCGGACACCATCTCCAATATCATTTGCATGTAATTTATTCTTCCTGGCTGACAATAAAACTTTCTGAGGTGCATTCAAAGTAACCTCACAACTATCTGTTCCTTTATCTTTTGGCTTATTCTCCCCAGCACCTGACTCTTCACTTTCGGATAACCCAAACGGAGATGGAGCACTTTCAAATTCCCTCTTACACTTGTTATCCATACTGTTGGCAACCACTGATCCATTAGTCCCAAAGGAAGTTCTGGGACTAAAGTCGTTGCTCGGAAAACCCTGAGGTGAAATTTGATTTTCAACATGGTTTGAGACTGGAGCAACTATATTGGCTCTCCTCGTACGTGAGTTTTTATGCGGCCTCTGACCAACCCATTGAGCCATGGAAGATGAACCTGCAGACATTTGACGCTTATGATTATTTACCACTCCAGGCACTGATACTCTATGGGAACTTGTAGGCTTTTCCGCACCTTGAAGAGATGAAGATGATGGTTGAATTTTGAGTGATGAGTCTAGCATCATGATGGAGCTGGTCCGTGGTGCCCGAGAAACCTTTGCTTTTATCACTGTATTAGGACTGCTTGCTAAATTATCTTCATGAATATGAGGCCTGATAAACAATAAAACAAAAAGGTAAGTGAACTCTGTCCATCCAAATGAGATGCAAAATACCAAAACAGAAGCTTGACAGCATTTCAATCACTTCCTGATTCTGCATCTCTTCTAAAGAGGATAAATGATAAGTTCCACATGAAACTACATACTTATTGCTTCCTTTTGTCATAGTCTTTTGATCCAAAATAGCCACGCGGTCTCTTGGAAGAGTTCCAGAATCCATTTCATTCCTGACTAATGTACTGGTATCTGATGTACTAGGCTCTGAAGAACCATCCACCTTGTTTATTTTGGATCTGAAATAAATAAGAATTAAATTAACATTAAAAAAGGAAAAACCATTTTCCTTCCTTTTTCCCCCATAATTATGGAATCATATAGAACAATTTCAATCAGTAGCATAAGAATGACTGTTAGTAGGACTAAAAAATTGTTTTTTCGTTCCAAAAAAAAAAGGTCAGACTAGGCAAAGAATAATGAACAAGAAAAAAAAAACAGCAATTACAAAACTGGTAATACATAATAATGCAAATAAAGCTTCTCCTCCTTACCAATTAGAATCAAGGAAGCAAGTTCACAATTCATAAACAAAGAACAGAACTTTCATACACAGTAACCAAATTAATATAGTTTCATAATGGATGATAAATAATATTAACAAATAATAGAGCAAACAGCAATAATCTATTATTTCTTAACATCCATGAAAGGTAAACCACCCCACAAAACCCACAGCCTGCACAACATCATTCACCATAAAAAAACAAAGCTGCATCCAACAATAACTGCATCTATAAGAATTAATCTTTTGCAGTTTCATAATTATCATGCATTCACCATACAGAGTTTATGCAAGTGTTACCTGCATACCCAATAGATCAACAGAAGTTGTTCAAATGCCCAAATAATGCGTGGGGAATGTTGATTTTTTTTGTAAAAAATCCAACTAATTTTGAGTAAACATGAATGAAATGTCAAAGCAGCTTACAGTCAGCAGTAAGCAAAAAATATAACTTCTTTAACAATTATCACAACTTTTATTGGTACATTAGAAAGCATAATTAATACAATACAACTCCAAATCCAATTAATACAATATTTTCCAAACTAATGGTTCTCTAGATTGCGAACAAGTAAACAAAGAGCAATAAGATTTAAAAAAAATGATCCAGTTGATGGATACAATAAGTTACCTGAAACCCTGACTATCACCAGAACGCAACTTAGAGTCAGCATTGATCTTTGCGTGCAAAGCTCGTTTTACATCTCGGTCGCCATTTATAACTCTGCTACCCACCACTCCAACAGATCGCTTCTTTTTATTTTTTGTGTCCCATCCTTCACCTCCAGCAGGCAATCTTCGGATCTTTTCTTCAAAACGAGCAGCAACACCGCCAGAATCCTGGACTGTATCTCCACCCTTTTCCATGATCAATTGCTGCCTTGAGACAGTGCTTATCCTACCATCTGCCTGGTTGCATCAACAGAAAAGGAATAAAAATTAACTTCAAGAAATATATTCAGTTCGACCAGCAGATGTAAAATGCAGCCACTGAGCATTTAGCCCAACGGCCCCTTGCAGTTGATGTATAGGCAGTCAAAGTTCAAAAAAAAAGTCCCTTGTGTTCTCAAATAAAACAAGAAAAAGGAAAAAAAGGCACATAATATGCAGTTGACACAAAAATATGCAGAGAAGTATGAAGCATTAGATTACAAAATAATTACATGATTCATAATCAAATTTCTAGCCTAGAAACCAGCAAAACATGAAAAATAAAGTGCTCTAATTCTGCATGCTTGTGGGTAAACACCTAGCATTCTTTCACTAATAAAAAGATGAAATCACTTCAAAGTCAATACTGAGAAAGTACAACTTGACAACAAAAAGTCAAGGATAGTAGATTTAACAGAAAATTTTTCTGTTATCTCAGTTGAGAAAACACTAGGACAACAGGAAAAATTACCTCTCAGCATGAAATGTCTGACACAAAATATTCAGACAAAAAAAGAGAGCAAACAACATATTTACAAATACATAGTAACATTAACATGAATGCGTGAAGTACTAACCCGCACATCAGCCATTGAAGTCCGAACACGCTTATTTAGACCACCATTCTTGGTCCTGTCCTCCAACCTTTGAGCCGTAACATCATGAGGGTTTCTATATAGCTGACTCCCCAGCTTTGATATATTTGCTCCACTTGTTCTCTCATTTAATACCAGCTCACTCCTCTGTCGCTTTTTTGAGATTAAGGCTTCCCTATACTTCTCCAATTTGGATAAGGAATCACGCAACATTTTTGCTCGATCCCTGATCAAAACGTAACTAAGCCAATACTCCAAGAATACTCCAGCAACGAATAGATACGTAAAACTAAATCATTAGGTCAGTCTAAGCAAAACTTGTCCAATTCACATAAAGCCAGCAATAAGGAAGAATTCTGAGGAATGTATACAAAGGTCCTCTAAAATAGAGAAACGTAAAATCCAGGTAGCTATAAAAAAATATGTATAAGCACGATGTAGTTTACTATATCCTTCCATATAAATAGAATGCATGAAACATGGGCAATAAATTTGAAAGGATGAAAGAAAAAGTTCTTTTTTTGTCTTCCGTCTCAATTGGGATGCAGCACCATTAAACCCATTTCTACACAATAGGCGAAACATGTAATGGGAAACAGCTCCCACTCTTTTCACATAAAACCTAGTTCGAAGCTGAGACCTCTCATTAATGTTCCAATTGTTGACTGTTAAAACAAACGCTACGATCACAAAGGGAAACAAGCCAGAAATGCTACCCCAGCATGGATAACAACTAATCTACAGATGGTTGCTGCAATATAAAGATAAAATACCTGGCCTTTCTCGAAGCATCTTGCACACTTTCTTTGAAGTGTTTTAGCTCCTCCGTTGCTACTGGGGGTGGAGGCTTTGGATGGGCAACTCCAAAAGAATGATCCTCCGATGCATTTCCACCAAGAGGAACACCCAAAACCCTCCTTACTTCCCCAGAACGAGTGTATCTCTGATTTCCTAACGAAATCTGCTCCAAAGGCAAGTATTGAGTCAAAGGTGGGATATCCGATGACATCATCGCACTTCCTCGGCTTAAATTATTCCCCGGAAACATTATGCTCGCAATCCCTATTTCATGTGGCCAAAACCTGCTCAAAGAATACCAATACAATAAAAATTAGCAATTTTTCAACAAATTGTTTGTAGAATGTTCGTACAAACAGAATTTAGCCAAAACAAAAACATCCCTTTTCTACTGCAACTCACTTTAGCTATAACATTTAGAATTCCAAAAGTATTATTGGCATTAAGGATTATGTTCCCCAATATAATTCGATTCATAGAGATATACAAGCAATAGTCAAAAAGAGAGTGCAAGTACAAGAAATCAAACTGCTATTAATATTTGGATGAATAAAAATTAACAGAAACAGAACAAAAGCATACAATTCAAATCAATTATTTAATATCTTGTATTCTCTGAGGACAAAAAGGAAAGTTCAACAATCAGACGCCCAACTCCATCAAATTCAATATTGCATAGCTACAAATCACTCCTCTTACAAAAATCAATAATAAACCAATAAAAAGTTTCAAATTCCCAAAATTTCCATTAGCAATAGAAAAAATAATAATAATTATAAGTTTCAATTCTCCAATTTACACCCAAATATCATTAACTAAATATTTGAGCCAAGCAGATAGTAAATAAACACATTACACAATAGAAAAGCTGAAGCAAACCCTAGGAGCAATCCAGAAACCTCAGAAATTTAAGCCAAAGTTAGGTAAAAGAGAATAGATTAAGAGGCGAAATCGATAGTAGAATTGAAATTACCTGATTCAAACAAGTCAAGTGCAGATCAAAGCAGTCTCCAAATTATTTTGAGAGCGAAAGAGAAAAAAAATAAAATGTAAATTACGGTGTCCTAATGTAAAAGCGAGAGTGAGAGAGAGAGAGAGAGATTCGGTATTTGTGTCAGCGCGTATGTTTCCGTATATATAAATTCTATTCTATACGTATATACTTAAAACTACACCGTTTCCAGCGGTTTAGAGATACGTGTGAGCCCTCTGGCCCGAACCGATTATGGTTTCTATTCGGTTCATTGTTTCTATGCGGTTTAGGATTTATTTGGTGTAGCGATTTCAAACAGTTAATAATTATTGTTGATAATCGTTAGTTGTTGACTGTTGCGAATAGCTTATAGCTGATGGAGACCATGTATTTAGTAAATTTATAAGTAGCTATTGTGTTAAATATGTAAAATAACCAATAAAAATATTTAATTAATTCATAATTTATATATTAAAAAATTGAAATATAGTAAATATAAATTACAATTATAATATTGTGAAAATAAAACTTGAATGATTAAATAAAAATAGTTAATAAAAATTTAGTTTTCACTTTATTATTTAGTTTTCCGATTGAGTATCATTTCTATTGCTAAATGAATTAATTGGTAAGAAATTAGAATTATTATCGAATAAAAAATGCTGGATCATCACAAACTTTTCTTCAAATATAATTATGTAGTGACATTGATGCAATAACAATATCTCTTTGGCTAGAAGATGGGTATGTTGGCATTACTCTTAATACTTGTCTTCTAAACTCCAAAAATTCTTTCCATACAATTTTTGAAAGAGGAATATTGATAATTAAAAGTCTCTTTCATTCCTTTGAGTTGAACGCCTCATTGAAAATCAATTAAATGATATTTTATTCCTTTATAAGGTTCCAGATATCTTTTTATTTGTTCATACCAATATCAACTAAATAATACTTTCCTCCATGGTCAATTTATCTTAGTATTCATAAAATGAAGATATAAATTTTACTATTGCTAAACCATTAAATTTAAAAAAAAAAAAGTGAAGGTGATATTTCAGTACATATTTACTGGGAAGTGATTTAGAAAAATTTAAATTTTCTTATGAATCACATAGATAAATTTGTGTATTTCCACCCAATATGAAGCAATCTACATACTTCTTTAGGCACTCTGTTCTTGGAGCCTGATTAAGACAAACAGATGCAATGTATATAAATTTATTTTCATTTTCTTTGCCAATGTTTATTTTTTCCTTTTTTTATTTGATTCATTTATTTTATTTTTGCTCAAAGTGCTTGGAAAGGTAAAGCAACACAAGGTAACCAGAAAATTAGACATTTTTATTAATTATGGTGGAGTCATTCTCCAAAGTTATACCTATTTTGACATCAGGGCTTTCTAAATCTAAACCTAAGGAAGACTTAAAAACTAGATTCTGACTCATATTCCGACTTAGTATAAGACTTAAACTCAGGGTTTGACTCAAGGTTTAGAATGGACGGGTTGACAACAACAGCTTGTGTAACACCTCTACTTATACTCTTACATCATAAAACGTGTCATTTTTTTATAACATTTTATTATCATTTTGCTCTGTTAACACATTTAACGTAATCATATATAACTATACCATACATATTATAACATATAACAATATATACTATATAATCTCTTTTACCTTTATGTCTGTATAACATTCCTTTCATATAATTTACATATACCAAAACATGGATATAACCATCTGTTATTCAAAGGCAATATAAACATACCATTTTATATTACATGCCAAAAACATATAATTATGCTTATACAACAAAGCATAAACCAAAAACTATATGCAGCATTTACAAATGACGTGGTGAGAGGGAGAGAGACCTAGGTTTCAGCTATACCGACCTGAGCATAGACTAGTGAAGCTTCAGTACTTCACTCAGACTGCTGACCTAAAATATATATTGCGATTTTGATGAGTCGCATACTCAGCAAGTATAAACCATAAACAAATAAAGCCAATATATAAGGCAATTTCTCATAACTTATCAACTATAAATGAATTTAAGTCATAATCATCATATATAATCATCTCTATAGCATAGTATGTGTTGACGCTCGATTTGTGCACCCCCCAAAATCATTCGAGGATATTGAGAGTCCAAATTTGGAATCGTCAAAATTCCTTTTCGGTTCGCTCTTTCCTCTTTTTCTAAAAATATTTTCCTAAATATTTTAATCCTTTCATGTTTTAAATGAATTCTCAAAATTCCCTTCTAGTTGCAAAAATATATTTATGTTTATTGATGTATTTTATTTTTCAAATTGCAAAAATTGAAAAAGAAGAAAAAATAGAAAAAGAAGAAAAAGAAATTAAAAAGAAATTTAAATATGTTTATTTGCGATTTTAACCTTAAAAGTCAATTTTAAGTTTAAAATGGCAAATGTTTATATTTTATTCGTGATTTCGATTTTTAATCGAAATATGTGTTGTGTTTTTAATTTTAATTAATTTGACAAATTAATTAGAAGGGATTATTTGAGATAATTTGAAGAAAATTAAGAAAAAGGATTAAATTGAAAAGAATTGAAAGATTGTAGGAAAATTAAAGAAGAAGAAAGAAAGGAAGGAGGGGCCTAATTGCAAACGGAAGAAAAGTTCTGTGGGCCAAAGTTTGAATTCAGAAAATTCTGGGAAGGAAAGCGTGGATCTGGAAACTTTGGGTCGAAACGACACGTCGTTTCGACCAAACGAGCAAACGACAAAGAGGAAGAAGCCGCCGCGTTTAATCAAAACGCGTCAGACGACGCGTCGTTTTTGTTTGATGAAAAACAAAAAAAAAATAATAAGAAGAAATCGGACGAAAACAGATTGAAACAGAATTCGATCAAAATGGAAAAGAGAACAAAAGAGGCTTCCACGGAATGGAAGAGAACCCTAACGGAGAGGGAGATTGATCGAGGAGGAACGAGACGGAGTGAAAAACAGTGCTCACGGAGGGAAGTCAGCTTCTGAAGGAAGCTATTGACTACAAGTACTGATGATGATGGAGACAGAAGGGAGGCTCGAAGACAGACCGAAGAAAAAGAAGGACGGCATTGAAGGCTGAAGGGATTGGAGACGGCTGATGCCAAAGCGATCGACGCGACCAACCGAAGGCCACGGACGCCTCCCTTGAAAAGGAGGACTCAACATTCAGAAGGGGAGGGAGGAGATTTTTTTCGAAGGGCAGAGAGAAATCTGAGAGAGGGAGAGTTCTCTGAAATTGTAAGCCTTCTTTTCTCCACTTTAGGTTTAGAATTTCGTTTCTGGTTGAGGGGTTTTCATTCCTGTAATGTAAATTGGGGTTTCTGTATTCCAATTTGGGAATTAGGGATTAGGCTTCTGAAAGTAAGAATTGGGGATTTCGAATTAGGGTTCATAGATTGGGGGTTTTAGTAAATTGAGGGCTCTGTACAAAAATTAGTTTAGGAAACTTGTTTCTGATGATGTAAACAATACTCAAATGTAAAGATTCT
>CANUEY010069490.1:0-10241 GCA_948099555.1 Croton setiger | reverse complement strand
ATCCATATGTTGATATATGTAAAATGTTTGTTATGCCTATAAATGTTTATAGTGCTGTGAATGGCCAAATTAACCTTAATAGGTTATAGAGAAAAGATAATTGTATGGTTATATGTTTTGATATATGATTACTATTTATATGTTTGAAAGACTAAAATGAAAGTAGCGTCATCTGACGTATATGTTAAAAAAATGGCCTGTTTTATGACATAGGAATATAGTAAGAGGTGTTACAAATTTAAAATGCATCTTATAATATAAGAATGAATATTTTTATGCTCATGCCTCATGCAATAATGACATTTAAGTTTAGATGCATAAAATGATGCATGATAAGAACTCTTCCTTTGAAAAATTCTTCTCTTAGGAGGTTAAGAAGGGATATTTGCTTTTCGAAGTCCTTACTAGAATGTGAACATTCTAGTTTCTCCTTTCTCTTAGTAATCTTAGTTATATGATGTTGCTCTTTGGGTTTCTCAACCCTTTGAGTCTTACCTTTTACTTCTTTAGAAGTAGAAGGTATGCATGTGTGCACAACAATATTACTTGTCTCACTAATTGAATCAAGTTGAGGACCATAAGATGTGGGTATAAATAATCCTTTGTTAGAAGGCCCTCTTATCTCATACCTAAGACCTTCCTTTGAATAAGGAGGTCTTTGGGCATCAAGTATTTGGTGAAGCACTTTAGTCATCTCATGCTCACTAACACACAATTTTAATTTATTATTTTCAATAACTATGTGTGCATACTCTTTCAAACTCAATTTAAGTTTCTCATTTGAAACTTTCAAATCATTTACCATTAGTTTTAATTCATGTAATTCTTTTTTAAGCTTCTTATTCCTAGATTTATAATCATCTTTTAGTTTTAAGAATTTATTGTATTTTATAGACACTTTATTAAACATGTTTACCATGTTATCATTCACACATTATCATGTTTATCATCATCATAACCATTATTATTATAATCATCATTATCACTAGATGAAGAATAAGAGCTTAGTGTTACCTCATTTTTGGAATCCTTTTGTGTCATGAAGCATGATGAGATGGAGTGATCCTCCTCTTGAGCAAAGAAGCATAAGTTGACAATTTTTTTGTCATCTTCTTCCTCACTAGAAGAGTCACTATCCTTCCAGGTGGCCTTGAAGGACTTCTTCTTGTCTTTTTGTTTCCTTTTTTTTCCTTCTTCCACTCATTGTCTTTGCTCTTCTTATCTTTTCTAAGCTTTGGACAATCACTATTTATGTGACTTAAATCACCACATTCATAGCAAGTGACCTCCATTTTTTTAGTTCTTCTTGAATCTTCTTCAAAATTCTTTATTCTTTGTAAGTGACCCAAAATTTTTAGTGAGCAAGGCTATATCCTTCTCATCCATGTCTTCATCATCATCTTTACTTGAGCAAGACTGATCAAGAGAAGTACTTTCTTGAATTGCTTTGAGAGCAATTTTCTTTTTCTTTTCTTTCCAAGGCTTCCTTCTCTATGCTTCTATTATTAAGTGTAAGCTCCTATGTGAGGAGTTTTCCAATAAACTCATCACTCCTAGTAGTGTAGATATTGTGGCTCTTCCTTATAGACAACATAAGAGAATTTCATTTTTTCTGTAAGGTTCTCAATATCTTATCATTTACCTCAACAAGAGTGTAATGCTTGCCTAACTTCCTCAAGTTTTCAACCAAGGCTAGAAGTTGATTTTTCATGTTGGTGGTATATATTATCGGGTCAAATTATTTGTATTCCAATCGACACCCGATACTAACTCTGGTACCTTGACAATGCCGGTAGCAACGAAATTTACGACATCGTCGTAAAAATCAAATTTTAAAGTAAAAATATTTTATCGACCCGAAAACCGCTTTATCTTCTTTTTTATAAAATTCATATATACCCCTTTTAATTATTTGTGCCACCGTAATTTAAATGGTCGCGTCAAATAAAACCTTAATGGATCCCCTCGTTTACGCGTACCAACAGTTTACGAGTCCTAAAAATTTAATGATTCATATAATTTCAATTTAATTTTCATAATGTTCATATATAATTTTCTTAGCAAGTAAATAATCATTTATTTATCTCGCTAACATTTATTTATTAAATAAATACCGATGCAATAAAAACGTAAAAATGCGTTATGTCTGTAATGATGATAAGCATGACGTATGATTTTGGTTAGAGATGTCACATTAAGTTTGAAAATTTACATTTTGATCCCTAAAGGATTACCAGTGAAAAAAAGTTAAAGTTTGGACTCAAAATAAAGTTCAGATCCCTTCTGGTTACAAATTGAAGTTCAAACCCCTTCTTATTACATAGGCCAAAGTTCAAGTACTGTAAGTGAAAATTATTCTAAATTCTAGAGAATATAATTTAAATTTTTGTCTAAGAACTAACATAACATTTGAAACAATGATTATCTAAGTTAGGTCCTCAAATGCATAATTACACAACAACCGTTTTTCTATAACACTAAATTTCTGATCAATCATTAAGGGAGATTATCTTTTAGGTACTCATCGTTTTAGTAAATGTGCTTTCAAGACATTCAATTTTTAAGATATTATACTCTCAAATCTATCAGTCTAAAAAAAAATAAATTTAAATAGTAAGAATAAAAAAATATTTTTCATCATCTTCAACCTTTAAAAACAAAGATTAAAATATATTTTTCCATACAAAATACTCCAAATCTGTTTGCAGCAAAAAATTAAACAAGTAAATATATGAATTAAAACTCTCAGTGTGAGCAATCGGAATTTAAATTTTAAGTATTTCGTGTGAAAATTTGCATTTTCATTCCTATAAAGATAGAATATAAGGAAACATATACTTTTAGTCCTTACTGTTTAGAGATAACGTATTTGTAACATAAAAGTAGCCGAGAGTATAATATTTTAAAAATCTAAAGAAATTCAGAATATATTTTTACTAAAAGATAATCATATAAACCAATAGTTTAGACATATGTTTACTAAAAGGACATGAAAGATAATCTCCCAATTATAAATCAATAGTTTTACCATTTCCATTGTGAACCTGTAATTACAGAAATTGAAAGTGAACAACATGCAAGGGAAATTATATAAAAAATGAAATATCATTTTTCATCATCATTTACCTGTTAATAATACAAGAAATAAATGAGAGATCTATCATGTTGATAATGATGAACCATATACATATAGTACGACCTGTGCATGAATCACTTTCTGCGAAAGGCCGGATTAATCTTCAATGATATAAACAATTTTTCATTCCATAAATGTATAAATTTTTATAGCAAGCACATTTTCATAGAAGATTAGCAAATAACTAATTAATATTAAAACACCTAAAAAAATCAGTTTAAAGATAATATTTCTAAATTAAGTTCTGTTGGGTTGGCTAAATGAATAATGTATTTTAGATTAAAATTGTCAAAATAAATCTGTATTTTATTAGTATTCCTTCCGTAATTTTTTTTAAACTTTAAATTAGAAATTTTACAATTTTATTTTAGAATAAGAATGATCTAGCATGCGAAGGGAAAAAAAAATACATAAAAGTAACGATATAGGCATACAACATAAAAAATAATAAAAATATCAAATGAATATGCATAAGTACGATGGACTTGAAATCTTTATGTTGGTGACATAATACAAATGGAGTTTCCTTGTTTGTAGTATTAAAATATTGTTCTATGAAATATTAAACTTAGAAAATAAATGGAGTAAAAATAGAGAGATCAATTAAAGTGAAACTAATTTTTAAAAACATAACAAAACTTACAAATACAAAAGAATTAAAAATATAAAAAAATAAATAGAAAGACTATTTACCATGAGAAAAAAGAACATCAATGTGAAGTATATACGGGTTGAGCGCGGATAGATAATAACTTTTTATAACAGTCGATAGCTAGTAAGTGGCGGATAGATATTGTCTGATTCGGATGATATTTAATAAAAATACAAAAACGTCTTAAAGTTAGAATATAAAATTACCAATTACCTATTCAAAGCTTATTGAAATTACCATATAAAATCATAATTTGTAAATACATACGGTGACTTTTCTTTCAATTTATAAGAAATTTTGCATGGCAAATATTAATTCTAATTTGTTACAGGGAATAAAAAAATTAACCATGCAAAATTCCCTATAAATTGAAAAGCAAATTCACGATATATATTTCTAAATTAAAAAAATTAGAAAAGAATAATTATTAAATAATAATTTAAGAAAAAAGAAAAATGTAATACTAAGCGTATAGATGTGTCAGAAAATATCATTCTATGTCAACTTTAGTATATTTACTAGCACTTGGTGTTGTTCTAAATTTTTTTTTTTTCTTCTGGTAATTATTTTATATGTTGTATATATACAATTGAATACCAAGAATTATTATATATAAAAGTTATTTATGTATATGACATTTCTAATTTGCATATACAAGTTATTTATTATTGTTTCTATTATTATATATAATTTCTAAATGAATAATTGTTTTCTTTTCTAATATTACCATTGTAGATACAATTTTTGTCTACATAAAATGAAGTTTAAGCTTAGAAAAATTTAATTATTAAAATAGGTTTAAAGAAAAAAATCGCATAATCCAAAATTATAGCAAATTTATATTTGTTATGCAAGACTTTAAATATGAAAATTCAAATATTTATATTTAATGTCTAAATACATTATTCAAACTCATAGAAATATCTAAATTTAAATAAAATTTATAAGATATAAGTAATTTAAAAAATAAATTTAGAATAGAAGAGGAAGAATAAATAAAATAAAGAAAACAAAAGTAGAAGAAAATTCATCTAACCTTAAAAATTCTTAATCAATTAATATATGATTAAGTAATATTTTTTTTTTAATTTTCAATATTTTGAGTCATCGTCAATCTTTTTTTTATCGACACTGACTTCTTCATTATTCTTTATTATTTTTTATCTTTATTTAGTTTAGTATTTACTTAAAATAAATTTCAAATGTCTATTTGTTTAGATTAAGTTTTATATTTTTATCTCTCAAATCTATTTTGTTAATAGATTTTGATTCTTTTGTCTCTTAAATATATTTTGTTAATTTTAATTGTAGTTTGTACCAACTATGAGTTTATTATTACATGTTAATTTTTATGTGTTAATGTGCTATTTCTTTTCGTTGGAAATATAATATAAAATATAAAATGGATTATTATTTTTCTTAGATGGAAGTTATATTTTAAGTCGTGAATGATTTTTTTATATCAATGAAATATAATAATGCAGAAAGTTTATGCGAGTTTAATAAATGGTCAGCTTTCAAAAGAATATCAGCGCAAAAAAATTTGTAATTTTATATTTATAGTTATTTTATTTTCCATTCATTAAAAAAATTTATTTTATCTTCTAGCATCATCATTGCATGATCTTACTATTTGCTACATGAATTAAGTTAAGCTGAACTTTTTCTGAAACCTCTCCTTTATATTAGTTAAGATCTCCTTTATATTATAAGATAGATTAAAAAGGGTGTAATTTCTTTAATTTGAGAATATAATAAATCAATAGTACAAGGTGGTTCTTTAAAAAAGAAATACAAGGTGGTGAAGGTACTCTAAATCATCCTATCCATCAAAAACATTGCTAACCTAGCTAAAAAGAGAGTAACACCATTCTTCCATCTTCTCACGAAGAAATTCAGTAATATTTGAAACTAGGAACTTACAATCTTTTACTAACAGACCAAAGGAAGAATTGTCCAGATAATTAGTATCAATTATAGTCGGAACGCTGAGTAGAGCATTTAATTCCATAATCACACCAGACCTTCTCTCCTCTTTCATCTAGCTCAATGCTTCTTTAATAGCAAGATTTTGATAAACACTTGACACTAGTCGATCTTAAAGGAACCTTAATTCCCATGGGAATCACGAGCTATACTAATAAGGAATATAGTTATTCTGTTTCAATAGTCTTATATTTGTTATACTTATCCTATAGTTATAGGATCCTTGTTAACATCAATATACTGTGTATTATCCCTATGATTGATATCAGTAATAATTCTCTCTAAACCTTTTATGGTATCAGATCCCCAAGATTAGTAAACCTATAGTTATTAATTATTTTTCATTTGGAAAATACATAAAAATTTTCAGATACTTCATCAACTTAGACCGGTGCTGTTCTTCCTAATTCAGGAGCACCGTCGACCTGTCCTCTCCCATCCATGCCCATCGTATCTCGCCAAATTCCGTTCAAAATGACTTCTATAAATTTTTTATTATGGAAGATGCAGATGTTACCCATCTTATGTGAATGTGGTCTTGGTCATATCATTAGCAGTTCTAATGTTGTTTTTGATCAATTTTTGGTAGATAAATCCATCCTAAACAGCATGGCCTCGACTTGATCAAATAGTACTAAGCTGGATTATATCTTCTGTTTCAGAATCTATTTTAGAGCAGATAGCTGGAATTCAAATAGCCTTTATAGCTTGGAATAAGTTGATTTTGGCTTATACAACAACCTCTAAACCGAATGCAAAAGGAATAGTAGACTGATTAGCTGCTCTACCCTATAGATGAGGATGATCTCAATAAGCTTATCAAGGCCGGTATGGGGCCTTTTTACCGTCCAATTACTAGAGCTTTTCAATAAAATACTATCTTATATAGTATTCTTATTTTCAACTTGAAATTGGATAGAAAAAAGAAGATACTATGGATTTATTAATATTAATATTATCTAATATTAATAATTATAATAATTGTGAAATTTCCAACTCAAATGCATTCTTGTATTTGACTCGATAGGTTTATATTAATTGGCAGTAGCTTCAATCTTTATTAAGTTTATAAATCATAATTAGCCTCTAGAAAAAAATTATGACTATCCAATTAATATAAAATTGGTTTGTCCCATTAAGCTTAATAATAATACATGCATTAATATCTTTGTTACACGATATATAGTTTGAATATAATTCATGGTCAGTGTCATACTTATATTGTTCAAACTTAAAATTAGTTGATTCTCCAAGTCAAATGATAAACAAACGAGATTGATCACACTATCAATTCATTTGAGCATGATCATTCATAGTCTCACTCGTTGAGGGGCTCGGAAGATATCTCTCTCAAAGAGATGGACAAATTCTATGTTTATTGCTCAATATCCTCTACATAATCTCTATTATATTTGATCATAATCTTTATGATTATCCAGTTACAGATAATGTTTGATTATGTCAAAACATAACAGAATCATCATGTTGGAAACTATGACAATCTCAAGTCAAAGGATTAATTCATAACTATCATGAGATTCATTTATGACATTAATCATGTAGTGATCTCAAGATAGGTCTATCAAATACTCTGTTCTCTAACAAGTATCTATGAAATATTCATGTAGGTTGATATCTTTTCGTATTGTCCTTAGTACAAATGGATTGTCTAGGGCACATGTTACTTCGCGTCCAGAGGGTTTAATCAATGTCATCTCAAATGACTCATCAAATACAATAAATTAAATATGATGCATGAAAAAAACATTTATTTTTCTAATTTTCTCAAGAATATCAATGCAAACAATCAAATATAATCAAGATAATTTAAATAAAACTCTAGCATGCTCCTAAAAAAGCAAATAAATATGTGAGAAAAAGAATTTTTTTATTGAAAATTTTGGCAATTATAAGGAAAAAGGAAAGAAATTTTTTTATTTTTGACACTAAATTAGAATCTTTATTGAAGATGGAAAAGATTTTTTTTTTCTTTTTTGTGAAAAAAGAAAATTAGAGTCTAAAGTAAGAAAAAGAATTTGGGTTAAAAAAGGAAAGTTAGGAATCCGGAAAAAGAAGAAAAATAATTTTTTATTTTTAATAAAAAATTCAGCGAAGAAAAAGAATTACCCGCATCCAATAATTAATCCACATGTTAAAAATTCAAATTTTTTTTTTTTGAAAAATAATTTTTTTAACTCTCTAGTGAAGTTGTCAAACTGTAGATACGAGTCCAAAATGAATTTTAAAAAAAATTAGAAAAAGCAGGACTTACGAAAGACAAAAAATATTTCGAATGAGTCACTACCCTAATTTATTTGTAGAAGGAAAATTAAGAAAAACACTAAAGATGACTTTAGGTAACCCAATGGGCAAAAATCAATTTTATTACAAGGACACTAGTTGTTCATCCCAAATGGATTTGGATACCAAGTTCTCAGATGTGTGATAAAAAAATAATTTAGAAAAAGAATTATTTTAATAGAAAAATGTGCTAAATTATTATGAATAATCTATGAGCAAATAAACGCATAATAAACACAAATAAGCATAATAGAAAACAATAATCAAATGAATTTAATCAATAGATCCTAGAGGAGCAGGCTTAGCCTATTTGGGAGTCTTGAAAGCTATTTATTCACCTTTAAGCAAAAGTCAGGAATATTTTAGAAATTGGTCTCTCCAAAATACTTCAGAATAGGAGAAAATTGGATCGGAATAGGAGTCAGAACATTACAAATTCGGATTACTATATAAAGGCGGTGCCATGTGTCACCCTATGAATGAGCCACATAATAGCAGATGACAAAGGAATAAGGATGTACCACATGTCACTTGCCATATGGAAGCACTTACACGTGGCATCAAGCTAGTGGATGAGTCGGCAGTCACGTGGCAGGAGGGATGATGCGCATCGCCGGCCGGTGACAGGAGTTGGCCAGAATTTGGCCGGCCAGTGGCGGCCACATGCTGGGGTCTATTGGCACTTGAGGAATTGTAAATACTCAAGTTTTCGCATACAGTGTCTGTTTGAGGCACATGATAGCTTTTCAGAAAGGATATTTCAAGGCAGACAACTTTAAAAATTTTGATACTAGTCATAGGCCTTATCACAAATTTTAATAGACCAAATTCCTTCGTTTAGGGGCTCAAATCGGCAAATCATTTGTGCGGGTTCCCTAAAACCAAATTTTCAAGTCAACAAGCGGGCGTCCCGGACTGTGTATCTTTTTCATTGGTCCTAGAAATATGTCAACCTAGTACTGAAACATGCCAAAAAATAGTGTCGATCATGAATATAGGGTTAAAGAACCCGAAAAATCACGAAAGGATGCAAAAAGGCCAAAAAACGACAAAAAATTAGAAAATTCAACATATCTGGTGCCCCTAATTTTAGTTAACAGAAAATTTAAACAATCTTGAACTTGAACATGAACAACAATAAATAAACATAACATCAAAGCAAAGCACAAACCAAATCACCAAACAAACAGCATCCATTGTCTGGTTCCCAAACTAATCTAAACATACTAATTAAGAAATTAAAACTAAACGAAGAATTAGAAGTACCTTAGTTTAGTCCAAGCAATGAATTCCAGAACTCTTCAATATTTACAATTTTAAGGAAGAAAACTCAGAAAAATAATTTTTCTCACTAAAGATTTTTCCTGTTCTCAATTTCAAGTTGCTTTTGAAACAAGAATCTGGATTGCTACCAGAAAAGAAAGAAAGAAAACCCAGGAATCCCAACTTAATAATTTTTCGATTTCAAAGAAAAAAATCCCTAAATCGAAAGAAACAATAAAGTTATCTCTCTCGGAATTTCACCACCCTGCACTCTCGATTCTCTCTTAATTTTCTAAAAGTCTCTCCTCTCACCAAAAGTCCTCTTCTCGATCCAGCCCTTTGCCTTTATAGCCTCCCGAAAGCTTATTCCTCCACGCTTTTTTTTGGCCTCAGCTGGTCCAATCCACTACAGACTCTTCCCCTCTTTTCATGAGTGCTTTGTCCTTCTCATCCCTATCCTTATCCTACTACGCTCTCTTCATCGTCATCTCTCTCTCTCTTTCTCTCTCCTTTCCTTTCTCCTTTGGTTTCAATTTCCAAATCCAACTCTATTTCCCTCATTTATTTCGTCTCCATCGCGTTTCTATCTCCACTTCCTATTCTGTTTGGTTTCACCCTTGCGTTTTATGTCTTGGCTTTTGCGTTTTGGAGCTTTTTTTTTTTTTTTGCCTTCTGACTTAATGAAACGGCGTCGTTTTATCACTTAATAAAACGAAGTCATTTAATCCAAAATGCCACATTTTGAGCGGCTGAAACCAGAAGGAAGATAGCTAATGCAAAATACATGATCTGTTACAGCATTTCTGGTCTATTTCCACATGGCAGCAGGAACCATAAGCAAAACATTGAACTCAACAGATCACAAACAGCACAACCAACAACAGCAGCCAACACAGACAGACT
>CANUEY010069489.1:0-41461 GCA_948099555.1 Croton setiger | reverse complement strand
TATATATATATATTGAAAACTCTAATTACGGATGGCAACGAGGGAGGTATTTATTTTAGGGTACCTGCACCTATTCGTTTCATTTTGATTCATTCTATATGCGCCATCTGGATTAAAAAATTTATACCGTATTTAATTCGCAGTCGTGTTGATAACATGCAAATTCTACTAGTTTTTAATTTTATAGTCATGTTGATAACATGCAAATCCTACTAGTTTTACTTAATTTATTATTTTTGTGCTAAGAAAAGTTAGATTTTGCGTGAATGGAGCGGAAATGAGCATAATTGAAGTGTTTTAAAGCAAGATTGAAGCTGTTAGATTTTTCTGAATGCAAAAACAAGCCAGTCTGATCCTTAATCTTGGGCAAAACTAAGAGGAAAACGAGAAAAACAATTTGTTTTAATTAGTTGGCTAGCCGCAACGTTTTGAGGATTATTTCTGCTCGTTTTAAAGTCTGAACGACTGATTTATCATTAATTTTAGTAGGTCCCTTTATTATATTAGTTGACCCCACCTTTTGAAATGTATTTAAGGCAATTTTAGGTCTTTTTATAGACACTTCTTGTCATCACAACTAAGGTTACGGGATTGACAGTATTGAGCAACTGAATTCGCAAGTTTTTCATCTTTTTCATCATGTTCTCTGTCGTAGTCATGCATAGTTAATTCTTTTTATTCATTTAAGGCTAAAACCAAAGTAGAAGTTTGATTTCGATTGTGAAATTATTGAACTTAATTGAATTTCTTAATCTATGTTGCATTTATATTCTTTTTGTGATTTATTGGAAAAATATATCCTCTAACGAAATTATATTGAATGAATTAACAGGGCCGTTGTTTGTTTGATAGCAATTTCCATAGCTATTCGATAGAATCAAATCCGTAATTGTTTGGTTAGATCGTTACAATAGTAATTAATATAATTTGATTGGTAGAATCTTTTGAGTTATGTTAAGAAAGAATATAATCAGATTTAAATGGATGCTCGTAGTTCCTGTTAGTCAGGGTTCTACAAGATTTTAAGGTGATTAACGGTTAATCTTTCGTCGTACTTAGAATTGTTAGTTAATTAGGGATTGTTATTAGATCATATTTTAGCAACCTATTATTACGGTAGAATTGGTTGGATCGACGTTCTTCCTGATTATAACTTATCTGTAATATGATTTAAGAAGACATAATTAAATCAATGATCAATCGAATCGAACTTCGTGCCGCGGTATACCTTGACTGAATTCGTTTCTTATCGTTTCAGTTTATTATTATATTATGTCGCTAGTTTTAATTTTTCGATAATTAAAATTTCCTTTCAATCTTTAATCCCCTTTATTTTCTTTGTTTTAATTTCAAATCTGGTTATTTACGTCAAGTTAGTCCATAGGGTTCGACCCTTCTTACCCTATTTACAAGTTTTATTTTGTAGGAGAGCATATTTTATTGTTGGTGGATTCGACACCTATCACATGCATAAAATATAATATAGAGACAAAATCTAAAAAATACAATCTACTGTATATCCACACTTATTCGTCTCATTTTGATTCATTCTATATGTCATGTGGATTAAAAAATTTGTACCGTATTAAATTTGCAGTCGTGTGTATAATATAATATAGAACCAAAATCTAAAAAATATAATTTATTGTGACTCTATATAGACAATTCTCTAAATTATATGAAAAATAATAAAATAAAAATAAAAATCAAAAAACAAAAGTTGGAAAAATGTTGAAGAGAGACTTCTGGCCTCACTATTTTTAAAAGGTATATTAGACGATGTTCACTTTAATATTATCATGTGATGTAATATACATTAAGAAAAATAGAGAAATAGACGATTACATTGGATTAAATTTTTTAACATTTAATCATTACATATTTCATTTTAATTAAAATGTTGGTTATAATTTATATTAACATGATTTATTAAAAATGAAATACATTGACACGTTGGTTTAACAATTAAATAATTAAATAAACAATGGTACTAAAGAACATTTAAAAAAAAAAAAAAACTTCAATGGTAGTGATGTAACGATTAAATGGTAACAAGAATTAATGAAACCCCGCTCACGAAATTGAGAATAATAACTTTTATTCAAAGGAAGCTAATAACAAAAAAATTAAAAAATTAAAAGGAAGATGATAGATGTGAAATTATTATTTATAAATAATAATAACAAAAGTTGGTATCTAATGTTGATTAGAGAAGTTAACGGCGGCACGGACAATTTATAGTATTTTAGAAAGAAAGAATATTAATTTGAATTAAATTAGGAAGAAAGAATAATTTGTATACATACCAAATTATTTGTTACAAATAATTAAGTATTCTAAATAAAATAATTTGAATATTGTATATAGCACATACTTCTTTGAAAAAAGTAATTTCAAATTCATTGTATAGGGCCTCAGAATATAGCATATAAAGTTAACTCTATTCAAGCCTTAAGTCACAACTCATAACATAATATTATTATAATAAAAAACTTTGAAGATGTGTCATCTTTGCGTTTCATATTTCTTTAGCGAAAAGGGACAAAAAACAGTATTTTATTACTTTTAAAAACAATTTAGAAAAAAAAAATTCAAATAAACAGATAATTGATTAACTTTTAATTTAAAAAGCGTTTAAAAATTACTTTTAAACAGTTTTTCCATCAATTTGAAACTTTGTGCTTTAGAAAATATTCTTAATGTAAGAAACGATGAACTACAGGGAGGAAATGGAAATATTTTGACAAAAATATATGGAATTAATTGTTTTATAAAAAAAAATTGAATTATTAACAAGATTTTTTAAAAAAAGAAATTAAAGAAGATTGCTTGCTAAATTATATAGTTAGTTATTATTATTGATGACAAAATGTTGGTGGGTCTATATGAGTAGAGCTAGGGACATGTTATGTTAATGTATTACGACCAAGTGACTCGACCAATGTCAATAATTAACAATTTTTTTTCGGTTGTGTCGAGTTATGGTTCTATCTTTCCTTCCTTTCGAATCAGGCTCGATTAGAAATTTATTTTATAAAAAAAAATAAATTCACTAATTTTGCGTTTTATTTTCATATATCTAACGTATCTTTTATGCTCTAATTATTAAACGGCCAAGATATTGTCAAAAAAACAATTGAAGGTCCATCTTCTTCTTCTTCTTCATTTCTTTTTTTTTATTTATTTTCTTTTGTTTTCTCTCATATTTTTCTCCAATGGTGGATCCCATTCACCACCAATATTTCCTTGTAGTTCTCGTCTACTTCTTACTTTTAACATTTCTCTTTTGATCTTATCAAATACTCTTAACAATTCTACTATGCCCCATCTCCATTTCTCGAAACCCCTACTGAAATTTTACCCAATTTCATAATTCTCTCTTTCTTCCTCCCCCACCACCACCATGTACGGCGGAAAAAGGCGGAGGATCGGCGCCAATTTTGAAAATCTTCCAAACGAAATTGTATATGATATTCTTTCGAGATTACCCATTTCGTCTTTGGTACAATTCAACTGCGTCTGCAAATCTTGGCGTGCCTTAGCCCAAGATCCTAATCTTATTTCTCATTATCTCTCCAGTACAATCAACAAAGACCCATGTTTGATTCTTCACTGCGATTTTCCGATCAGAAACCAACTTTACTTTGTAGATTTTGCTGCTGCTGAGGATAAAGTTAAGAGGTTAAACGCGCCGTTTTGGCCTGTAATGCCGGAATTCGATGTGGTAGGCTCATGCAATAGTTTACTTTGTTTAGCTGACTCCTTGTTTCATGATTCTATTTATATTTACAATCCTTTTTCGAGAATTTATTTACAATTACCAAAGTCTTTAAATTATTTGGATCAAGAAGTGGTTTTCGGGTTCGGATTTCACCCCACAAGTAACCAGTACAAAATTGTCAAGATTATTTACTACAGAAACGGGCACGGCGGCGCTGGCGGGGGTGGGTATCCTCGTGCTCGGAGACTGATTTACACACAATCAGAAGTTCAAATTCTAACTGTTGGCGACAGTGAGTGGCGGAGTTTAGGCAAAATAGCATATCAGCTAGTTCGGCGGCCGGCGGAGGCTTTAGTTAATGGAAGACTTCATTGGGTAAGTAGACCCAGAAGGTATAATCCAGTTCGGAGAATAATCTCATTTGATTTAGGGGATGAGATATTCCGAGAAGTTCAGAAGCCGGAAACCGGTGGCCTGAGTAAACGGAATTATCATCTTCTGGTGATAAAAGGATGTCTTGCAGCAGGGTTTTATTGTAATTATGGAAGAATAGAGATATGGATTATGAAAGAGTATAATTTGAAAGAATCCTGGGTAAAAGAATATAGTATTGGAAATTATATGCCAAAAGGATTGAAGCAAAATCTCGAAAGACCAGTTATCAAGATTTGGAAAAATTCATTAAAAGGAAGAGTTGTAAGAGTTTTGGGAGTTTTAAGGAACGGAGAGGTCTTGTTGGAGTATAAAAGTAGAGTTCTTGTTTGTTATGATCCTAATCTTGGAAAATTTAAGGATGTTTCATTAAAAGGTATACCTAAATGGTTTCAAACCATTGTTCATGCAGGAAGCTTCAATTGGATTCATAGTTCTCTTGATTGATTCATTCATTCACTCCTTCATACATTGAAGAAGAAGAAGAAGATCTTAATTAGTGAGTTAGTTCATTTCTTATAATAGAAAATAAACATATATTTATATATATATTATGTTTTATGTGTAGTTTTACATTTATTTAGTTCCTTTCTTAGTTTAGTCAAATAATTTTTCTTTTTTTGTGCATATTTGAAAATTTTTTTTCTATTAATCACTAAAATTGGATTAATTCTATGTTGTTTGATTAACCTATTTCAGAATTTAATTAATTTTTTTTAAAGAAAAATGAACTCATTTCAAATGCTATTCATAAACAGTTAATTAATAAAAGGAACATGTAACTAAATGATAGGGAACGATAGAGAAGAAAAAGTCAGAGGTCGGCAACAAATGCCCTGTTTTTCAAAAACAATAAAAAATTATAAAAGTTTATCATGATTACTAAATTATGTTCAAACTTCCTTACTCAATTTTTCATTCTAAATTTTGTTTATAATCAGTTTATAATATATTTATAAATTTTTATACTTTATTTATAACTAAAAAATGGCTTTTTGAAAATTATTTTTTTAAAAATGACCTTTTTCATAATTTGTTAAAATTTGGTGAGATATTTACCTCAAACCCAAACTTTAAAATACCTTTAAGCTTTAGTAATGCATGTTCAACCTAGCTATAGATAGGGGCGTGTAAAAATCGGTTTTAGGTCCACAGTGATAAAAAAAACATCACCCCGAAAAATGGAACATAATGGAACCAAATCGGATCGATAATAATAACAAGTTGGATCGGTTTGGGTTAGTTCAAAACAATTGGACCCAAGAATGCATTTGAAACAAAAATTAACTCTACAATTATTCACATTCACAAGCTTTATGTACAGAAAATAGTAAAAGAGGAAGAATTTCTTTAAAAAAATGGCTAAAATCAAAACTAACCAAAACAAAATGTTCTCATATTAACCAAATTAAGAACCAATTTCAAATAAACAGAGATTAAGAACTAATTTCATACAAACCGAATGCTTTCATATTACAAATCGCATACATACATATATAAACACTAACAACCATAGTTGCTAATTGAATCGTATAGTAAGATTCACAGTAAATTTAAAAGGGTTATAAATAAGTAAGAATTATAAACTCAATAATGCAAAACTCTTTTGAAAAAATAAAAAATTATGGAGAAGTTTTAAATAAATCCTTAAATGTAAAAAAAAAAAAAAAAAAAAAGGACAAATGTCCAATTTGAAGTATTAGTAAAGAAATGTATAAATTATTAAAGTGTTTTTCTTCTTTATCTACATGTTTTGTATTTTTTATTTTCTGTATATTTCCTCTTATGGATTTATAATATTGTTGAGTAATCAAACTCAATCATATATACTTATTTCGGTTCAATTGAATTAAATTTAGTGTTGGTATCAGTCAATCAAATATATAAAGATAATTTACCACTTATCAAATAAAATATTTTAAAAATAAATTTATTAAAAAACTTTGAGGAAAAAATAGAATTATGTCCAATCTTTTTTCATAAATTGAACTAACTTATCGTTCAATAATAGTATGAGTTTTCTTTGCATTTTAAACAATTATATTCTATTACTTAAATGAGAATGGAAATTATCAAATTTTATCTATTTTTTTCTCATATAATTATTACATTAGTTTTAATTGAAATAATATATATTTGTTGAAAAAAATAATAATAAAAAAACCGTTCGTTTGGATTTTTTTGACAAACATATATTATTTTAGTTCAAATTATTGTTTATTTGTATTTAGGGAAAAAAAATTTAAATATAACATAACTTGTTTTCATGGCCATTTAATCAACAGAATTAACAAAATATTACAACAAAAACATAGAAACAAATTAGTTGAATTTCTGAAAAGTTAAAAGACAAAATATTAGAGGGACAAATATTTGTCCTTGTTCCTTCTTTTATGTAAAGTAAGGATAAATGACTTTCATAAAGGAAGAGCTGTTCCAGGTTTCGCAATGAGAAATATATGAACACAAAGATTCTTTACAATATTGTCATTCTTTTTCGGTTGCATTCAAAAATAAATTATGAAATTTAAACTGTTTAAGAAAAAGAAGAAGAAATTTGAATCGTGGATGAATTTGACTGTTATGCAAGTTCAACTTGCGTATATATAATCAAAACTTGGTCCTGTGAGACATGCCCCTGTTTCGCAAGTTAATCTTGCGAAACTAATAGTTTTGCGTATCCGCCCTCAAAGTCAACAAATCTCTTCACGTCATGTTACACAATTTAATTTTGCGTAACATTAAGCTCTCACGTGTCCGCTTCCCATTCATTTTTTCGACTAATTATGTAGTTATGTAATGAATTCTACCACTAACCGTTTGCTGTCTCCTATTTCACAATTTGGACTTGCGAAAGTAAGCTTCTTTCGCAATATAATCCTGCACAGCTCTTTGTTTCGCAATATGAGATTGCGTAAGGTCTAATTCATGTCCACAGTTTGAATTCGGGTATATTTTTTGTAAATGAACCTTCTTTTTCTTTAAAAATTACATCTAACTCCCAAATATCTCAGCTTTTAGGAAATCATTTCCCTGTTTTACTTTCCAATTTCCAGAATGCGCATATGCCTTTAGGACCACTTTCAAACAATCAAATTCTTTTGTGTCCTTATGTTTGAAAGATAAAAAAGCTAATTTCAAATATAAAATTTGTTTCACCAGATTTGGCCTCAAGTTTAAGAAACTATAAGCCTTCGAATTTCAAGTTTTTTACCACCAAAAACTGCCATAAAATCAGAAATGCAATCGACGTCATTCAACTCTCCGGCCGACAAGTATTCCAAGGGGCTATGCTATGCTAGGTTCAACACCACTAAATTTTTTTCCTTTAGAAATTACTAAAATAAGTGACAAAGTTCACGTATAAATAACACTCAATTATAAATTTTAAAGACCCAAGTAAAATTAACCCCATTATAAATAGTTTTTTGCACCGCCCCCTAGTTTTGACCGATAATGGCGGTGGTACACAAAGTTTCTAAACACATCAATTTTCTGGACAAAGGAAAAAGAAGGCTTACATATGACGATTTTCAGAATTTTTAATATTTTTTTTAATACCATTAAAGTAAGTAATCATAATTTAAGCAGTAAAAATGTATAATTTTGGTTAATAAAGGATGGTGGAAAAGAAAGAAATGTTCCACTTGCACACAATAAAGAAGGATCTTTTGTTTTGTGCTTTCTCATAAAAAAGGTTGTAGGAGTTAATTTGGTTGAACAATCACATCTCCTTTGCTTACACTTTTCTCTCATTTTATCAAAGAAACTTTCTTCTTTTATTTGGAGGGTGTTTGGTTTCCGTGAATGTGATGGAAAGGACATTGCTATCTCCCAACAAAGCTTCATGTGCTTTCTTGCTTTGCCTTTTTCTTTTACCCCTCATCATTGCTTCTATGTGTACTATTTCTTTGGCAAAACAACAATGTAATTGTAAATACATCATCCACCTTCTCAAATTCATTTATTTCTTCTCTATATTTCTAAGAATAACAACATATAACAAATATTCTATAACTATAAATATAATTAAATACGATATTTCACAAGTAAAACAAATTTAAATCATTTGGTTTGGTTTTTCTTTTTCCAAGAGAAACTATACTTAATGCCACTTTTTTCTGGTTTTGTTTTATCTTTTTGTTATTTTTATGCCTATTTTACAAATATGCTTTTATTTAAATTATTAATTTTTTTCTAAACCAACTGTTTTTTCCTTTTATTTTCTTAAGCGCCTTATGTCTAATTACCATTGCACGTTGTCAGTCACTGTCATCTCTTGTTGCCAGATAAATCTATTTTCTTTCATTTTCTTCCAACTGCCGCCATAAAATAATTTTATTTCTCTTTATTTCCTTCCACTTCTGACCATCTATTATCGAAAATAAATTTATTTTCTTTTATTTCTTTTCACTTCTGGCAACTTGTTATCGGAAATAAATTTATTTCATTTTACTTCCTTCCAATTACAACCATTTGTTACTAGAAATAAATTTATTTTGTTTTACTTTTTTCTATTTTCAGTCACCTGTTACTGAAAGTAAATTTATTTCATACTATTTTTTCACTGATTATTCACCAAAATCTCTAAAATTAAATTATTTTCTTATATTTTTTACATAAGTACAAGAATAAGCAAAGTCAAGAAACACATTTGCAGGTAAGAAAACAAAAGCTGTAAATAAATTGTTAAACAAACAATTTTGCAATAAGAAAGAACACAATAAACATCATGATTTCGTTTTGAATACTATTGAAGAAAATAAATGAAATTGAAGAATTCCCTAAATTGTAAACCTATAGGTTTTCAAATTAAAATTCGAATTGTTTGTGCCATAAATTGAATTTTTATTTTTAATTCAATTTTAATTGGGTTTGATTTAAGTGATAGGTTCAATTGTAATTGAGTTTACTTGTAGTTGGATTGAGTCATTATTGTATTTGGGTATGGATCTTTGGGTGTTGAGCTTTTGGAGTGATTAAAGTCAAAAGCCTAGAAGTTAAAAATTTTGACCAAGATAGAAGACTCTAGGATAACTTTCAGAGGTGGTTGATTACAGTTACGTCGTCAAAGTGCATGAACGAAAATGAATGTGCTTTGGAAGTGATTTGGTGGGAAACTCTGGAGGAAAAATTGAAGTAACTGTTAAAGTGTTTTGGAGAGAAAAATCTCATAACTGTTTTTCATTTCTATAAATAGCTAGTTTTGTACATTGTAACTCCACCCCTAATCAACAAAAATCAATCAACAACAACAAATCAAATCAAATTCAAACTCAAATACAATTACAGACTTCATCAAGTCTTTTCTATCTGTTTGTCTTAAGTTCAATCCTTCAACCATCTTTCTTGGATCTCAAACATCCAAAAGTGTGTCCATGGATTAACTTTGCAATCACTTGTTTTAGTCGACTTTTTAGTCCTAGAACAAGTTTTTTGTGTTATCCTTCCTTTCCAATTGATTTAATCTTAGAAAGATAAATACAAGTCTTCTTCCAGTCGAACTAATCTTGGAAAAACAAAATTCAATCGTTCTTCGATGTTGATTTAATCCTGGAAAACAGAAATCAGCATTTCCAGTTGATTTAATCCTGTAAAGATAAAACCAATTTTTCTTTCGATCGATTTAATCCTGGAAAGAAAAAACTCAATCGTTCTCCGGTTGATTTAATCTTGGACAACAAAAACCAAACCATTGAATCATGTTTTAAACGTAATTCAATACAAATCCAAACACTGAACCTTCTTAGTAATACTTTAGGGAAGCGTTTACCGTGAAACCAACCCACAATTTTGGACGCAAACTATGGTTAGTGTATCCGCAAACCTGGGATGCTCTTCACGCACATTCAAGCTGCTAACTAGCCAAAAATTTAAATCTCCTAAAAGAGATTTTAAATCATTTTTTTGACACGCCTACTTAAAAGACAACCAAAGTTGTTTAAACTCCCAAAAAGAGGCAAACGGGAATATAATGGAATATATACGCAATACACACGAAATTAATAATATAATACGATTAAGAACATGATTTCATTCAAAATTTAAAAAAAAACACAGAAAAATTTGAAATCAAATTCAGAAATCTTAATTAAAAATGGAGAAATTGTTCCTTCCTTCTGTTGCCTGCAAGGTTGCTGCATCGTGGATTTTGTTTTCGCCACTTAGTCGGTGGCAAGGTTGCTACAGCACTGGTGATGGTTGCCGCTTTGATGGACGGTAAAGAAGAAAACATCAAAGGGTGAGGCAAGAATTTTTAGTTTGGAGGGTATTTAGGATATATTTATACTTTTTAGGTTAGTTTGTGATATTTCCTATGCCATTTTATTTTTTAGTATTTTGTAAAATTGAAACTATATTTTGTAGTATTTAGTAAGTTGCCCTGTTTCGAATACTAATGCTATGACAAGAATAACCTCGCACATCAATTTGGGACTTGAAGGTAAATAGTACATTTTAAAAATTAATAATTATTAAAACAAAAAGTAAAAATTAATTTTTTTTCAACAACTCCCAATATTCAATAGACCGCTGCCGCTGCTCAGATATATGTTATATATTAGATAAAAATATAAACCCAAATTTGTGATGGGACAACCACATACTTTCAAACAAGCCACTAATCCATTATATTTCAATTTTAGATGACATTACATATGTTTTAAAAATTTTGGCACTCTTTACTTGGTTTAGTTACCGAACTCAAAACAAAAATTCACTTGACCGTTGTATCCATCAAAATTTTTCGGCCATTTGCTAAAAGTTTGTCGAATGGTAATCAGAACTTCGCTGGATGGCTGCTGAAGTAGACTTCTCTTTTTTTTTTTGTAATTTCATTATTTTTTAAAAACTAAAATTAAAAATAGGGGTATAAAAGTAAAACCAAATACAAATGTTCTATTTAATTCATTTTGAAATATTGTGCTATTTATGGAAAGTAGACAATATACTATTTGTTACCATTTACCCATCAATTATTGTTTCTACCCAAGTATAGAATTCACTACATACTACTATTAACAATATTAATTTAAGTAAAAAATAATAATAATATTTATATTAACTTATTTCAAAACAGAGAAGACTCGTTACCCTATTAATATCCTTTACAATTAGAAGTTAGAACCAAAACATCCAACTTTAACTTTCCTTTTAGACTTTGGAAAAAGAAAAAACCTTTCCTTACAGATACATTTCTGCCGACACTCCAAATTTATCTTCTGCTTAGGACATGGTTGAGAGTTGGAGTTGGTCGTATCTGGATCGTGATGTTGCCGGAGGGTTCATCCTTCCAATGCCTCTCAATAGGCTGAACGGTAATAATTCATTTTAGTTTATCCTCCCTCTATGCTCTTTCATTTTCATTTCTTTTGAAAGTTTATCCATCCATCATGCATTTACTGTTTGTATGGAGTCCATGTTCAGATTCATAAATGCAAAAACAATGTCTGGTTCAATTTTCCAAGATTCTATGTTCAACAAGTAATACATAGGTGAAAAATATGCATATGCAGTGCTGGGAGGGATAACCACCGAGCAAGAATATCCCACCACCAATTCACACAACTTTTCGGTGCCAACTTCACCCTCACTCCATCCTATTGTGACATGGAACATGCAACGAAAATTTTTAGTGGTACAAACAACACATTCTTTTAACAATCATCGGAGCTTGAGCTTGATGAATTTAATAATAGATGATGAGGAAACTGTGGTTGTAAGTCCGGGTTAGAGATGGTGAACGCTAAGGGTCCAACCAATGGGATAGAGATTTTGGAATGGTGCTGGAGTGGCTGTTGATCAAAGCTGTAATGCTCGTTGTGGAAGGATCCACTTCATATCCTCTACCTTCCCTATGATCAAGGCAATTGATTATATGGTTTAATATTGGTTTATGGTAGTATTTATCACTAGTTCCTTTAAAGATAAATTTAGTGCTAATAGATAATTACTTTGTGGTACATTAGATTTGATTCATAGATCTCTCAATTTTGAAAACTAGATTCTAAAGTTGGACCCTACGGTCCTTCTGACTAATTTTCTTCAATTTTTTGTTGGTCTATTCAAAAAGTTTAAAAATAAATGGAAAAGTTTAATATTAACTCCAAAATATCCTGAAGGAGAGAAGAGAAGTCAAAGAAAATATAATTATTAATGGTATTTTGGTGTTAATATTAAATTTTTCCATTTACCGTTAACTTCTAAATAAACTAACGGAACATTGAAAAAGATTATATTTTATACTCTAATTTTTCAATAGTATAAGAACCTTAGAGTGTAATTTTAAATTAAGATACTTTATAGTATGTTAGGTCATATCTAGGATCACAAAATAATATTTTTTAATTTCAATAAAACTAATTTGCGGCTCCTTACATAATTTACAATGTGTAAGGACAAGAACGCAGCCTAAACAAATTTGAAAGACACCTTATACTTCACACGTTAAATTGTTCATGAACAAGGACATTTGATAACCATTTTTGACTTTTGATGAACTCATTAAATCTTTCTCTTGCATCAAGTGGTATGAGAGCTCACAAAAAAGATCTTATAGATTTTATTTTAGAATGTTCTAAACCATGTTTAGCACAAATAAAATTAAAGGTAGAGGTAATCAACATCAACAAAAGGAGTTGGCTGAGATGTGGTGAATGATTGAAGAATTGACCCAAGCTGTACAAGCCTAGCAGCATCAAGAACCTGTAGAAGTTCGAGTGGAGATTTTGGAAGGTGATCACAAACAACCTAAGATTTGTGCAAATCTTGAGGTTGAAGATGAAGTCGTGGATGTAAACTTTTTTCATGAAGCTAGAATCGTGAAGAAAGTAGCAAGAGGTGGATTGGAGGAGTGGTTGCTACACGATGATATTAACCACAAAGTTGGAACTGTAAAACAAGCGGTGTGAGGTGGAGTGGAGGAGTTATTCCATAATTTTTATGGTGAGATTGAGGATGAAGTTCAAGTAATGGATTTCAAAGAACCAATTTACGATGAAAATTATGATGAGGAGCAAGAAGGTAATTTATTACCAAACATAGGAGAAAGTGGTGCAATTGAAAATGTTTATATTACTCAAAAAATGGGAGAACAAGAATATCGGCAAGCTGAAATTGTTTTAGCATATCAAAATCATTCTTCAAATACGTATTTATTCATAGATATGTTAGAAACAAGTTACCAAAAGAGTTTTCCATATGGAAAGATGTCCATCAATACAATACAGTTGATTTTCATAAAGTTTACTTTGTATCAAATAATGTTGAAGAGGCATATGTTATGTTTATTTTGTCTAATGTTAAAAAGAAAAAAAATTGTTATGGATTTAATGAGGCATGTGATGAGTTTGTTTTGGGAAAAGATTCAAGAAAATTATCAGACATGCGATGCATATGGTGAGGGTTCAAGAAATACCCAACTCGTCAGGAACCGAATTTTTTCAACTCCGGGAGAATGATACAGGAGCATATCGGCTCTTCTAGAAGGTTTAAAGTTTTCCATATTATTTTAGAATTCCTTTAATTGATTAGAGAGTTTCTCTCTATTTTATGAAGCACAAATAATATATATACATGTGGATATTTTATTTTAAATAACAATGTATTTATTATATTACTAATAAAATATGTTTGTGTGGGCATTTATTATATTTCCTTTTAAATGTATATTAAATTATTGGACATTTGTTCAAATGCTCCTTAAACATATTTTATAAGCAACCTCATTTTTATACTCCACCAAGTTTGCCTTAAAATTATGCAATCTCCTCCAAAATTACTATCTCCTGGTTATGCCTCCATCAATTTCAAAATCTGTTTTGAGATGTTAAAGTCTCATGGATTTGCGTCCGGCATAAAATACTACTAATATTTCATATTGGGCACAAAAATAATCAATTAAAAAATTTAAATGCGTTGAAATTGTTATCATTTAATTTTAAGAACCTCCAGAACAGTTTTCAATTTTCTTAGCATATAATTTACAAAGAAGAGATGCAGCTGTGGAGAAAGTTACAAGTTGTATCTTATCTTATGAGTCGAGAATTTATTAATAATAGTGTAAGAGGAAGTTTCTCTAATACTACAACAAACAAAGTTTGAGGCTTCTTCCTGGAATTTTCACTATCACCCTTTGATAGCTTGAGCTTTGTTTGTTCTCCACATCTCCTTCACATTAGGCATCATCAAGAAACAGCTGACAACTTTCGAGTCAAGTAGAGACATAAAAAATAATATAAACAACATTCAACTTTCATAGTACAATCCAAAAAAAGTGAGTTAATTGGTGAAGCAAAACAGAATTAATTGTTATCTACCTTAGAATAGCTGTTCTAAGACTGAGAGGGGAAGGTGCTTCTCAGGTGGTCTAGCACATTTTTTTGGCCAGTGAGAACTTCAACTAGTCCTTCCAATTGATATAATAAAATATCAATTAAAATTATTTGATTTCAAGAAAATTAGATGAAGGGGTTGCATTACCATTTGTATAATGACGACAATCCTGAAGACCAACTGTTAAATCAGTTTCCCAGCTTTGGTTGAATTTTTCTGCAACAGTTAGAGCATCTACTTGAGAGAATCCAATGAACCAACATTTCTTTCTTGGCAGCTTTCTCAACTTCCGCTCCAGAACACAACCTTCATATACAACATTAAAATGGGCAATCATTCCTTGTGACAGGGACAGGTATTCGAATTCGTAACCAATTAGTTACAATACATCGTACTAAGCTATTAAAATTACATCACACCACGGCAATTATCTCAAATGGTTTTCTAAGACGAGGAAAAATCAATGGTTTAGCCCAAACCTTTGTAAGAAACCATGGATTATTTATGCATTTGTGAATTTAGAGAAATTCCTATAAATAGAGGAGTTGTGGAGCTCATTCATCATCTCATCCCCTTCTCTTCTCTTCTTTTTCTAAGTGTCTTCTCTTCTACTAGTGTAGAGAAAGTTAGAGTCTTTTGTATATTTTCTTTTAATCAACGTTTTCTTTCACTGTAGTCCGTCTCAATTATTTCAATTTAGCCCTTCAATTAATTATTTATTTCCCACATAATCACTAGACTGAAACAATCACGAATCTTTAGAATAGGAATTTAATCCCTTTACACAAAAATAGGCAATTAAATCAATTTTATAGATAAACTATCCACATGTTAACTCAATTTTCAAATAAAAAAAAAAATCATAATCATTTTATTAATTTTTTTCCCCCAAAGAACCTAATTTAACCATGTATTCGTTCATAATTTTTTATTGAAGTTACAATTTTGGCAACATATAAACAAGTTTTCAAAAGTGAATAGAGGTTATAATTTACAAAAAGGCGTACTCTCACCTGGCACTGCTCTACCAGACAGAACTGCGAGTGCTGTAAATATGTTTTCAGGATCTTTTGGCTGAAAATCATAAACTACAAAGGCCTACAATTTAAATAACAAGTGCTCAGAATTCTATCACAATCATATCAATTGCGCATAAATTCAAACACCCAAACAAAATTATATATATATGTATAAAAGTAATTCAGTATACAGAGGAAAAGAACCTGAGAAGAGGGAGGTGGAGAGTGGGATTTAATAATGACCATGAAATGTTGCAAATCCCAGAAATTAAGAGAATAAGCAGAAGACATAAGTAGCTGAGCTGGTCCTTTCGTGGCTCTTAACGGCACTGCTGCTATATACACTTCGTCTTTGCCTTTTGTCAATGTCGATTTTAGTAACAAAGAAGCCATTGTGTTTCTTCTTCTCCGAGACCATCGACCGTTTATCATCGGAAAATTGTCATCCATTCATTTAATTTCTTTTGTGGGTTTTCGGATTGATTATGGTCTACTGTAATCAATTTGGGCCGTACTAATGGGCTCTCATACCCAACCCTTTTCTGTTTCTTTTCTTTCATTTTTTTGAAATTAGTCCCTAAAGTAAATACTTCTTTTCAATATGAGTTGGTGAACTTATTGGTTTTCAAACTTAATCAAATCAACAATACACATACATGGGAGGTCGATGAGAGCAGACTACCTTATCGGTCATAACATTGTTACGACCACCCTCGCCATTGTCAAACAAAATTATGACTATTATCTCTTAAATGAGAAAAAAAGGGCTAATTATCAAATCAAGCAAAAGCAAAATTGTCCTATAATTAGGTGTATTAGCGCGAAAATAAAGTTATAATCATCATCATAGCAGACCATCCAAAATGCAAAAAGCACATAATTATATTAAACAAACACTACTATTTATTCTTAATTAATACTATTATTACAAGCATCAACATAACATATAAAATATATGGGACTTGCAAGTTGGAACCAACAGGCAAACGTCCCCCAAATAAACCCAACCCAAAAACATCTCCACCTTAAATTTACCAATGCATGTCTCCCATGTGCTGAGTTCCCATTGGTCTGAGCCAACTAGGACCCTCGCTGTACCTAATATACCTCTCTTAACCTCTTATTCAAACCCATATTACAAAAGCCATAATTAAACTAAGATAGAAAATTAACCATTTAAGTGGACATGCACCCACAAACAAACAAACAACTACTATCCAGCACAGCACATTACTCAGTTTTCTCTTCACCTTCTTCCTTGGGCGCTTCCACGGCAGTTTCAGGTGCCGGTGGTGCGGTTTCCTGTTCCGGCACCGGTGTCTCAGTAGTAGTAGTTTCAGTGGTCTCTTTACGAGGCTCCTCGACCACAGTCTCTACAGCTGCTACTGTTTCTTTTGGTAACTCCTCTTTCTCTTTCTCACTCTCTTCCTGTTCTGATTCTTTTTCTTTAGGAGTATGTTCTTCAATTTTCTCTTGTGGAGTCTCTATGGCTTCGGTTTCGGTTTCGGTTTTGGTCTCTTCTTCTACTACTTTTTTAGTTTCCTCCACCACTGCTACTTCAGCTGGAGCTTGAGCTTCAGGTGCTTTAGCTTCTTCTTTTGTTTCTACAACTGCTTCTTCTTGTTCTTCTTCGATTGGTTTCTCCTCGGCGACTGATTCTGTTACTGTAGAGACTGTCTCTGGAGCCTTCACTTCTTCTGGTTTTTCCTCTGCAAATGCAGTTTGGGCTGATACGACCTGAAAAAAGATCTTACAAATCAATAACCTAAAAACTTTCTTGATTATGATAAATTAAAATAAAACTAATTAATCTGATTTAATATGCAAAATTAAATCAATTCATAGCAGAAAAAAGTTGACAGCAACTATCAAAGGATTTAAAAGAAAAGCCAACCGATCATCCAAGATCAATAGATTATTATTTTTAAATTATCAAATTAAAAATCATTTAGGGAACCAACAATGATTCAAATCCCTGATCTCAGGTCAGGATCAAAACATTTGAGTTAGAGGATCCTTGCCCAAGATCAAGAGATTGAAAAATAGAATTAGTAAAATATGCTAAATCAAGAACGTCCATGGAAATTAGAGAGATGATGAACAGGAAAGAAGTGAAGTACCTCAACAGTAGCCATTGTGATCCAAGGAGAAAATGTAGGAACACAGAAGTAAAAATAAAATAGAGAAGCAAACAATAAGAAAGTAGTACAAGAAGCTTTGAGTAATTGGTGAAGAGAAAGTGAGTGAGAGTGTGTTTATATAGAGATGCGTATAAGGAGGTTGGGGCGGGCCATAAGGAAGAGAGAGGAATCTTGGCATTTGACACCTCACTCGCATCTTTACAATGAATTATGTTAAGCAAGTAATTCTACTTTCTTACTAATGGTTGTTTTGTTTACCCTTGCATCCACTCTCTTTTAGGGTAGAAAAGAAAAGTCATATTTATTTTACTTCCCTATAATTGAAAATATGAACCAAACACATGACATTGATATTCTACTTCTCCCAAAAATAACTGTATTTCATATGGAATTAACTTCTTATAAAATAGAGGAAAATGAATCAAACAATAATTAATAAGAATTTTATATTTATATGAAAAATAAATAAACCACAATCTATGCAAGAAAAAATTTCTTTACAATAAAAAAATAATAATAATTCAATTTAAATAAACTATATATGGATTTCAGGATCTAGATTTTAGATGAAAATTTCTGTTAGTAAAAAAAATGAAATTATTATAGATTATATGGTTTCATAAATGGGATGTACCACTAAAGTTTAAATTGTAATAAATTAGGCCTAATTCTATTTTGTATTGATTTAAAGGGTAAAAGGCTAATAATAAAGAATGGAGGGCATTTTCAGCTAAGCAATCATCTTTGTTTTGGTTTTGTGTGTAAATGTGCTTTGTGCAGTCGGTGATTTAGGCGACATTTCTATTTGATTTTCTTTCTTCTCTATTTCCTATTTATTGTATTCCCAGTAAATTTATTTTCTGTTAAATAGTCACACCCTCATTTCAACTTCACTATAATTAAGATTGTGATATGCACCATAAAATAAAATAAAAAATTCAGTATTTTTTACTATAATATTAAATATCAAAGTTAGGGTTCAATCCCCGCTTAAATTTTAAAAAATGCTAAATTTCTTAGTTAATGCCTACAACTTAGTAAATTCAGCTTGTTTAGGATACTAAGTGTAAATAAAAAAATCAATTATTATACCATAAAAAGGGTAAAAAAAAAATCAATTATTATGTTATTCCGCATGAAAATATGTGATTATCATACTATCTTATCAATTTATTCAGTATTGGTTGATTAAATTAATGCCCATACATATAACACATATCATATCTAATTCATAAATTAACATTCTTTTCATTTCAATTTTATTGATTTAGACAAGAAAAAAAATTATACTAACTCGTTCCATTTTATTTTTTTTTTTGGACTGTATAAACAGTAGCTTACTACAAATTATTTTCTTAAACAATAAAGTATATAATAAAGTCTTATGTTATAATATTTTTATGGGATACTTTAAACATAGTTATCAAACTAATAAATATGGTATTTCCTTTTCCTTTTGTCAAACAAATCATGAAGTAATTTATTTACTTAAAATTGAAAACAAAATGGACATTTTTCCATCAATGAAACTAGAAGACAACCGCAAAATGGTCCGTCAAAAATAGACGAAGCATTCCATGTTAGGCAGGCAAGGGGAAAAAAGCGTCCCTAGAACAAAAATCATATATAAATATGTTTCTTTATAATATATGAGAATGGATTTATTGTGATTTTAGATTGAGTCCATTTAAGATATATATTTTATGATATCTTAAAATATGTTACTAATTAAGGTGTAGTTCGATTATCATCATACTTCTCATAAAGGTTATTGAACGTAGATATCTCAAATTTGATTCATATTCACCACCAAAAAATTCAAGTTATTTTTCGAGTTAAAACTATAATAAATTTTATTTATTTTTTTTTTATAGATTTTGGCTGACACTAATAGTTTAGCTTTTATAAATTAAATCTATATTTTTTGAACGTGATTTTAAATTGAATGATTTTTATTTTTTTGGAATTTTGTTCCTGTTTTCATAGAGTTATTTTCTCCTTTATTTTGTTTATTAGGATGAGATGAAGTGGAATATGATATGCATATTTGTTTTTTGAACCAACATTAAAATAAAAAATTGTTGAAAACTAAATAAAAGTAAAGAGAATAAAGGATATGAACTAAAAGGTCCCACATGAGCAATGTTTAGAATTTAGTTGAAAGAAACGAATAAAATTCTGACGTGGCAATATATAATGCGGCCTCGCTCTAAAAGGAAAGCTTTCGGGGAGCAGACAAGATGCTAACATGAACGAATGTGGCCCCATTTTACTGACCTGGCTTTCTTTTTATTCTTCTTCACTCAAATTCATCGTCACCGCTATCTTGCAACCAGATACTTACCAATCCCATTTTCAATAATAATCTTGTGTTTTTTCCTTCAATTTTCAGTTTTTGCAATAAATGAAAAGACTATTTTAATATATAATTATCTATTATTTACAAAAAAAAATCACAATACTTTTTTGAGGCATCAACTATTAAATTTTTAGCTCCAAATTAAAAAGTTTATTAATAAACAAAATTTTGTAACAGTGCGTGCGTCAATAAACATAATTAATAACATAATAAACAATTATTATGAGAAATGGGAGGTTTTACTTAAGACAATGATAGTATGTTTGAATAAATAAGCAAACTATTTTCAGGTAATAACTGTTCAGAATAATTTATAGGCATTTTGAAAAGTTGGAGAATTAAATAGGGGATTTAACATAAATTTATACAAAAGTGGAAATAAAAATTTTGGATGAAAACTAAAAACACATAAATTAATATTATATAGTATAGAGAGAAAAATAAAAGCATAGAGGAGAGTATAAATGAGAGGGTGGGACAAGTAGACATTAACACCTTAAGACAATGATTCATTGTAGATCCCAATTCCTAAGATCTATACATATATGTAGTGTTACTAATTGAAAACTTCGTACCGTAGCGGGCATTCTTTTTTCTTAACTCGAGATGCGCTTCACATGGAAGAGAGAGATTTTCAATTTTCATAAACATTCATCCTAATATATCTCTACCTTTCAAAAATACTTAATCAAATGCAGCTATTTTACTAAAATCACTTTAATTTCATAAATAAATAAATAGCATACATCAGTGGTTAATAATGTATGTGAAATTCAAATATATTAGTCTAATTCAAGTAAAAAATAAATAAAGATGGAATAAGAATGGATTAACTTATAATCGACATGAATTTCTAATGAATAAAAAATTAAATGCAATGGTAAAATACGTTTTATTCTTGTTCAATATCAAATTGTATCCTCTTCTGAGACTCACTCAAATTCAAATTTTTCTAGGATGGACAAATTCAATTTATTATTTCATCTTCAATTTTTTTTTTTAAAAAAAAAAACTTTGTATAAAAAAGACCACAAATTACAATGCAAAACTAATTTCCTCAACAAATAGGCTTCTAAAATTATGTAAATATTTTCTTAAAAATATTTTGGTCTTCTTATTTACGTCTTGGTTTCTAATTTTCATCTAAACAAACAAAATTATATATGTATTTATGAATTAATATGTATTATACTATCATATATTACTAATAGAGTGTTTAGATTAACTGTTTCATTCAGTTAATAGTGATTAAAAATTTAAAAGTTAGAATTTATGTATTTGATAAATTTTAAAATCAGCAGGAACAACACAATTAAGCTCCTATCTACAGTTTTTTCATTTCAGCTAATGAAAATTAATATTTAATAAATAATTATATAATTTACATTTTAACAGTAACCGGAACAACTATCAACTGGTATTATCAAAAACTAAATCAATCATGTCCTAAATAAGTGGGACCCCCCTCTTGTTGGACAGTAATGAGGTGATTAATTTAATTGCGTTACCAACACAGCCAAGTGGAAAAGCATTTGGCACTTTTCCAGGTTAAGGTTTTAGGTCTGAGTTGGGCGGTTACTTGGCCCACCTACGTTGGATCCCACATGAATTTTGCAGCTCCATTTAGCCAATGGTTGTAAGACACGTGTCGTAAATATCACCGACCACGTGGGACGATTTTGTTTCCATGTCATGATTTGATGTAATTCATCCCTTATGACATGGATGGGTCCCCCACTTTGTGATTACAGCGTTGAAAAAGAATTGAACTTGAACGAATCACAAGATTTATGAGGTGTCGTTGCAATTTGCATCGAGCTTTAAATTGTATACATCTCCATCAACAGAAAAGTTTGCTAAATTATTCATGAGTTTCTTTCACAAGTTTGAAATTATAGATTTCCTTTTTATTATTTGAATTGTCAATTTAATTTTCATTTTATATCTACAAATTTAATGTTATTGTTATTTACTGAAATTTATATAAAATAATGGAAGAATATAAAATCGAGCTAAACAAATACATCGTTTTTAAGAAATTTTTTCACTTTCGGTATCTGAGTAGAATATATTTTTTCAGTTTAAAACGACTTAAATTTATTGGTATAGCAGCACTTCAAACACGAGTAAAATGTCACAAGAAAAAAAAATTGTTTGAAATTAAGGAAATGCTCCTAAATTCATAGACGTTGAGAGCCTACTATGAACAAGAGCAACTGTCCGCTTGAACCGAATGGTTTAGACAATTCTATGCAATCTCACAATGTATCTTGAGGAGATGCAATTGTTTGAGTGAAGCAAACGGGTGCAACCAACTAAAATTATTGGAAATAAATGAACCCACCAACACGTTTGTGAACCTCATGAACTGAATTTGAGGTCAAACTAAATTCATAAATATTAAGCTTGATTCGATTTGTCGTAAGCCCAATTATTTGTTGCTCTAACCTGAGATATCACACGCTCTCTACTTTTTAATTTGCATATTTTTCCCTTTTCCTTTATTTCATGTATACACTATATTTTTCAACAATTAATCTTCATGCAATGGAAATGCCAAATAATATATATATATATATATATATATATACAAATTAATTAAAATTCTTGCAATGATGGATTAAAAGTAAATATTTCTATTATTAAATATTATTATAACAAGTATAATATTTATAAATTTGCTTCTAGTATTACAATTATTATTATAGAACTAGGAGAAGTAAAAATATGTTGTTATCAATATTTTCAAAATGTCATTACTCCACTTAAAAATATGTAAATATAACCCGATTTTCATACGGAATTTATGAATTAACTTTTGTATGTATACATTTCTGTCAACGGTTTATTTAACATTGTACAGTGCAGCCGATGCACCATCGCAGCAGACTGAAATGGTGTGACAAACAAATGAAATAAAAACATATGGTATTAATATAAAATTAAGTAAAAAATAGACACATTGGTCTTTCTCTCTCTTTCCTTCTTCTTCCTCTTCCTCTTTCTCTTTCTCTTTCTCTTTCCTTCTTTTTTCTTTCTTATCAAGGCGTGAAATGCAGTCTGTCTTCCTTTTTTTTTTATTCATTTCTTCGTTTTCTAATTTTGGATTAAGTGACTATATAATTTATAAAAGAAAATTTTACGAAGTATATACTATTAATTAAATTTTATTATACTTTTTAGGTTGTTAATAAATTATCATGACAACTATTTTGACTATTTAATTATTTTAATTATCCTCATAACCAACTTAATTATAACATGAGTTTGTTTGCTAAAAAAAATAGCTGTTTAAACAATGTTTAATGTTTAAATATTTAAATAGTTGTTATATATTTATAGCAAAATTCTTGTCTATGCTCGGGAGACTTTCATACACTAAATTAATTCTATTTAAAGATTTTAAAATTTCAAATGCCCTTAATTAGTTATTTCCGGAATTTCTTATTGGCTTAATGTATTATATCTGATGAAGGAAGTAGTTCTCTTGTTCATTATAAAACGATAAAAATTAAAACTTACATAATTTAGTTTTTTATAAAATACTACTTAAATAGTAAAAAATTATTTCAATAATTACTTTATTAAATGGTAAAAAAATTAGCATTTAGTTAAAATGCTAAAAGCTATTATAAAAGTCATTGCCAAACATTTTGGTTATAATTTTTAAAATTAGTTTGTACCTTTTTTTATTGATAATGTAATATGTATAAGATTATTTTATATTTAGTTTGCTCATTAATATATTTTAAATTATTTTTATAAAATATATAATATTCATCTGCAACAATATTTAATTATAATTTATTTTATTTAATAATTAAATTAATTGAATATTGAATATTAGATGAAAATGTAAAATATAGATACATGAAGTAAATATGTAAAATGATACAAAGGTTTTGGGTGAAATGTAGGGATGGATTGGAGTTGGATTTAGCTACCTCTACACTCGCTCCGCAAAGGTTTTCAAGTTAAAGTACTTTGGAGCGGATCGATTTTATCCACAACTATTTTATCTTTTATTTCAAATTTTTATTTTACTTTTTTAACATGAAAATATAATTTTTTTAATAAAATTATAATCATAAAGTGTGAAATTGGTATAATATTATATATTTACATTTTATAATAAAAATTTAAAATCATTATATTTATATACATAGATTATATTAAAAAATATTTATATATGTAGATAAATGTATATTTAAAAAAAAAAAATTAATAAGTTCATATCAGATTTGGAGTGAGACACAAAATCTGACTCCGCTCTTTATGGTGTTGAGAATGGTTTGGAGTTAGAGAATTTTTGGGCAATTTAGATAAGTGTCTATAGGTGTTATGAAATTGTCATCTCCACTAAAATGTATAAATAGGTTAAAGTAAAAACAAAGGAAAAAAATATTAAATCCTTAAGTTTTGTTTAATATTATTATTTGGTCCCTTTATTTTCATGTAGTAATTGTTTAGTCATTATATTTTATTACCGTTTAGTTCCTCCATCTTTTTTTTTCATTAAATAAACTCAGAATTATTATTATTATTATTATTTAGTCCTTAAATTTTATTTAATATTATGATTTTGTCCATCTATTTTCAAAATATAATTATTTTTCCCTCAATTTTCACTATTACATTAAATATTTCTTTAATTTTTACAAATATAATGAGTGTTTATACAATAAACTGACGTTTTAATTTATAATAAAAAATAATCTGAAGGATAAATTTTAATATGTTGGTGGTTCAAATGTCTTGTTTATTTTGAAATTCAATTATTTTTTGAATTATTGCTGCTTGAGTATTGTTTTTGAGATTTATTTGAGTGACATTTTGAACTTGAATTCATCTAAAAAATTTTTAATACTAAATTAACCTCTATAAAAGTTTTGGAATTTTTATTTTAGTTAATTATTCTATTAAAAATTTCAAAAGATTTTATATCTAGAAAATGTAGAGATTTTTCTTAAATTTAATTGAAGTTTTTATATGTTGTAGATATAGATTTTTAATTTTAAGGAAAAATATTTTGAAATTTATTTAGAATATTAAAATTTCTCAATTGTTATCGAATATATGTTATACTAATTTGTTTGAAAAATTATTTTGGAAGACGGGTCAGACTTTTTTTTTTAAATGTCACTTTCAAATTATTTTCTATAATTAATTAAAATCTGAAATACAAAAATTATACTTATAAAAAAATAATATAATATTAAAAGAGAAGAATATAAAGTGAATATAAAAAGGCACGCCTATTTCAAGCAAAATAAATGCTTTTAAAACAAATTAAATTAATTTGATATTCTTAAGTGTTACGTATAAAATATTACTATTTATTTGTTGTCACTTATTTTCACTACGGCACGGATCCCATTACTATTTGGTAAAATATTATTTCATATATAGTTTTTGGTTAAAATTTCACAAAAGGCTATTCTATTAATTTTAAATTTTTTAACATTTTTAAAATATATTACCAAACACACTTTATAAGTGTTGGTTAATTTGGTTCACGCATACAACTATTTAACCTTAATTAACCAAAGTTTTAACTCAATTAAATTTTATAACAAAATTAAGCAAATTGGCGAGACAAAATGCTCGGACCTAAACACTTACATGGGTATCACAATGGGTCATGCTTCAGCCCAATTCTCCATCAAAGCTTTAGCTGTTCTTCTTTCTTTTTCTTTTTCTTTTTCTTTTTCTTTTTTTAAGAAAATACTTTTCCTTTTCCTCACTTTCTCAATTTTCAAGTCAGTTTTTTATTGGTTGAATTAGCAAAGCAAAATGTTGATTTCATATTTTTTTTTTTAAATAAAAATTACAAGTTAATAATAGCTTTTATAAAGGAGTTGATATTTTTAAAATTAAAATTGTATAAGCTAGCCTTCGAATTTATGAATCAAACAAAGTTAAATAATTCGAATCCCAACAATTTAGGAGCAATTTGGTTATAATAAAAATGTAAGATACCCAAAATTGAAAAAGATGGACCACTTCTATCATTAATTAATTTAATTAGGACCACTTGTGATTATTTTGATTATCTGAATGAAGCTCCTATATTTGTTTCATAAACTAAGAAAGAGTCAAAGGGTCTCTTCTCCTCAATCTTAGGCTGTGATTGACTTAACTTTTCTTTCGGATCACCACATGACCTTTTCTTTTCTTAACTTCCAAAACTATCCATTATCTCCTAACATTTCAACTTCCATCAACAACCCAATCTGTCTTTTCTTCTTCTCTTTTCCCATTTTTCATACCATACTTAGATAATTTTCTTCTTCCAATTATTAATTTCTTTGCTATGGGTTCCTATGATGTTCTTACCTCTTTCGAAATAAACTACTCCTTCTTTCTTTAATTTTTTTTTGGGTGGTTGAGATTTGGATAGTTTGATTGATGTCCTTGGGTGGTGTTGGAGCTGTGGCAAGTTCAACAAGTAATACTACTACTGCTGCTACTGAAATGGGGCTTGATGATGACAAAATTGCAGGAACTTCTTCTGAGGAGAAGAATTTGGAAACCCATAATAATGAAGGAGATGGAGATGAAGTTGACGAATTAGGAAGACAAATGAGTGGAGCTTCTGTTGAAGATGATGATGAAGAAGAGACTGAAGGTAGCAACATTCAACTGGGTCCTCAGTGTCACCTCAAAGAACATCTTGAGAAGGACAAGGTTTTCTCCTTTCAAAATTTTTCAACTTTTGATTATGCAATTGTTTGTATTTACGTATTAATTTAAGATGGGTATCTGAGTTCAGGATGATGAGAGCCTCAGAAAATGGAAGGAACAGCTTCTTGGGACTGTGGATTTTGAAAATATTGGAGGTATTTTACTTTATTTATATAAGTTGAAGTCAAAATTTCATGGCTGTGTTACAATTTTATGTGTTTTTGGTTAATATTTTCAAAAATCCTGCTGTTTATTTTTGATATTAATTAATATATTTACTGGACAATTCAAAATTCTGCTAACTCTTATTGATTTTTTTTTTTTTTTTTTGAGAGCAACATTCATTTATTGCAAATTTTTCGACCGTTTTCTCATTAGATGTTTGAAAACAAAAAGGCACCAATGCACCGTTTTGCATATTTCATCCTCGTTTGTTTATGCCACGTAGGTATTATTGACAAAAAAATTGGCCCCAAAAAAAAAAAAGTCAAACTTTCGCTCAATGGTCCATTGTTATGGGTTTCCTAAATTGGATCGTTTTTCTAATGATTTATGGCAGAAACTGTGGAACCCGAAGTGAAAATCCTAAGTCTGTCAATCATATCTCCTGAAAGAAACAACATAGTACTACAAATACCTGAGGATGGAAAACCAAAAGGCTGTTGGTTTACCCTTAAAGAAGGCAGCCATTACAATTTAATGTTCACTTTCAAAGTCAGCAATAACATCGTATCTGGCCTCAAATACATCAACACTGTTTGGAAAACTGGAGTTAAAGGTAATTAACTTTTCAATCCTTCTTCTTTCTACATTTTCCAAATAACAAAACATTTTATTTTTCAATTTCAGTCGATAGCGCTAAAGAGATGCTCGGGACTTTTAGTCCTCAAGCAGAGCCTTATACTCATGTTATGCCCGAAGAGACCACCCCTTCGGGCATGTTTGCTAGAGGTTCCTATTCTGCAAAATCCAAGGTCAGTTTCTGCAGAATTAATTTTTTTTTTTTAATTCGGCCTTTAATTTTATTTTTTTCTTAAATTTGCACAGTTTCTTGATGATGATAACAAATGCTACTTGGAGATCAATTACACTTTTGACATCCGAAAAGAATGGTCTGCCACTTAAAGAAACTCGGTGCAAGGAGAAGAAAATACAATACCTCTATTTTGTTGGGTTAACTTATGCCTTTGTTAGTTCTGAAATTTCCCTTTTAGACTTTGTTTGGCTTATTACTTTTAACAATGGAGACGGAGATGATTTAATTGGTAATGGTTTTTTAATAAATGGAGAGCTTAGCAGGCAGACTGAGCTCCATTTATTTAATTGATGGAATATTAGGAGTATAAAAAGGATATTAGAAAGCAGTTGTAGGCTTTGATTTGTTGATTATATAATGTAGTAATCTAATATTATTCATTATTTTTTTTTTATGAATCCTTAAAGCTATTTAATCTTATTTTTTGTTACATGTTTTTTAGTCTTCTAAACTCCTTTTGGCTGAATAATGTATCCTTCTGCTTTTGAATACCCTATAATTCTATTGTCTAACTTGCTTACGATGAATAAGATTAACATGAAAGTGTTGGTTTGGTTGAAGGTAGGAGTGGATTATCGATTTTTGCTCAATCAGTTAGTTTCAAACCGAATTAAGTGGCTCGTTTTAGTCTTGATTCTAATTCATATTTGCATATCACTAGGCAAGAAATGAGGGAGATTTCCATTTGGTTAGTTTAGTGGTTACTAAAAGCCATTATATGCTTTTTACCATTACAATTTTCAATCTTGTGATTGAGTCAAGATTAGCAAGGGTATAAATATTCTGATCCCATATTATAGTTTGATTTAGTTTATTCTAAAAATTTGAATTAACAAAAAGAAAATTGCCGAATCTTATATGTAACTTGAAGCTGTTCATTCTTTACCTATGTGAAATTCATATCTCCAACAAATAGATATCTGAAAAAGCCTCACTATCAAACTTGGACAGATAGAGAAGGTGAGCAAATCATCCGCTCCACACAACTCAGATTCACAAGAGAAGCTCGAGTTCTTCAACCTTAATTTGCTGCCACAGGAACAAAGCATGATCATCCATGTCCTCATACTCCAAATCTAAGCCCCCAATTAATTTACAATGAAATATGCACTTAAGCCCCAAAAAATAAAATCTACAGAACTTACGTTATCTCAAAATTAACAAAGCCAACAAATACTACACGAAAACCAAAAGAAAACAACGCTCAAATTTCTTCTTGTTAATGTGTATATGACAAATGTGTCATGAGTTTATTAGTTTAATACATAATAAAAATAAAAATATGTTTACAACCGCCAATAATATTTTTAAGCCTTTATACTATCACCTTTTTATTGGCATCCTTAAAAAAAACGCATTTTTTAAAACCCTCTGTACTACCCAATCCATATACACGAGCCCTTTCTATCCAATATATAACAATGCATGTGGCTAGGCTTGAGCATTTGGTCAAATTGGTCAAAATTAGACAAAAATTTTTCCGTTTGGTCAAAATTAGACAAAAATTTGTCCGTATTAAGATTTTTTGTAAAAAAAAATTCTCTAACCAAATTACCTGTAGTTTAAATTCGGTCAATTCGGCTAATTATCCGAATTACTTGAGTTATCCGAATAAAATGATCACCCTATGAGAGAGGTAGATTGATTTAGGAAGATAATAGAACCTAGAATTGAAGAAAACATAGAACCTGTAATTAAAGGAAGTCTATTAACAATGATGAAGTGGTTGTCAAAAATGGAGTAGATAACAAAGGATGGGTCTCATCAGAAACTGAATACTGAACAAAAAAGTGTATACACGAGAGATATAAACGAGCAACGCATAAAGTTTTAAGTATAAAAATTTTTCAGCTTAAATTTACCGTCTACATTATTTGAATTATTTTAAGAAATATATTATTACTTACAACAACACCACTTTCATATTAGTATTGATCAATTCAGTCATTTCCTAAATTATCCGAAATTTTCCTGCCATTTAACTGAATTACCTAAACTCATTTCTTTGACTTATCCGATTTACCCGAGTTATCGTAATAAAATGCTCACCCCTATGTGCGGCAATGGACAGAGGCGCGAAGCCATATTTACTCTCCCTCGGCATGCAAACCACCTCGTTTTGCCCCTTAATTTTTGTTTTATTCTTCTTTCAGTCATTTCATCAAACACTAGTATGCATCATCCCTTATCTCCACCTCTACTCTACCACCATTTTTCTGCTTCAATCTACTATCACTTCCAATATTTGCTAATTGAAAACATCAGACACAATGATCTAGTTCACCATTAATATTTCTGCATTCACAATAATTTCTCTCTTAAAAAACAAACTCTAACAGTGGTTTATATATATATATATATATATATATATATATAAAGCTCCAAACCAACAGGATTTTTATAAAAGCTTCCAAACTAACATGGTTTTCATTACCTAATTCGTTAACCTTTGGGATTGATTTGAAACTAAGGATTAGCTGTCAAGAATATTGACTCCACGAAGCACTTGAACTACCAATGATTCCTCGTGATGATCAACCGAAATCATTTTGGGTGAGGCAATTCAGTTAAGCAGCAACCACTATTCATTCAAATACTCCACTCCAGGTTCTGTCTTCAATTTTCAATTCAGTTTCTTTGCATTGTCATTGATTGCGAGTTATTAGTCCTTAGTGTATCATTCTTCTTATACTTATTTGGTGCATAGAAGAATTCTATTGTCAATGTAAACCCGACAATTGCCCAGCAGAAACGATGAGCACCAACTGTTCGATGAAATGCCCAGCAGAAACACCATTCTTTTACTGCTGTTTTTTTAGAAAAAATTTGTACTGCATTGAAACAACTTTTATGGAGGAATTTTGTTTCTCATAGTTGGATACAACTCTAATTGCTGATTTTTTCAATCATGGTTTTTCTTTATCTTTGTACTCAAAAGGGTAGATATTCTTTGTGTATGCAAGAGAGATAAAACGCATTTCAGATGTTCGATGAAATACCTCGAAGGGCTAGCAAGAGGTTTAGATCCAAAATGACGTAGTTTTGAATGTTTATTAAGTTATTCATGCACGCTCCGTCCGTTTGTGTCACAGGCATTTTGTTATTAATTGGACGGAAGGTAATCATGTTTTGGTTGTAAAATTAAATTTTCTGAAAATTTGGGAGTAAAATTTATGTAGGCAAACACAATTGTGCATTCACATGGAAAAAGGGCAGGTACATCATTTAAGGGTGCATGAGTCTATCAATACAATGGTATTATAGTTTGCGGTAACGGTATGTGTGACTGAAGGACCACAGAGTTGAGAGGCAAGTAGCAGCTGCTCTTGACACTTACCTTTCATCTCCCTCCAATTTCACCTTTAGCTTATTACCCTTTCATCCCTACAATTTCACCTTTGGCTTATAATTATTAATGAATTTTTTAAAAAAAATAAAAATAAAATTGGAAGCCCTCCCAAATCTAGTTATTGGTTCAATTCTAAATTAAATACAACTTTCATTAAACAAATTAAACATGTTTTGAAATTCATTCACATCGTACATTTTCTTTGGTTTTTAGTTTTTAGAACGAAATTAATATAACCCAAGTTACATATACATCACAACGCCAATATTTAATCAAATAAAATATGTCTTAAAAATAAAAAAAATTGTTTGATTTAGCTTTTTTTTTTTTTTTTAAATTATAGGAATACATAATAGATCGAACAAGTATTGTAAGTTATTTTTAAATTACTAATAAATATACATGTTTACTTTTTATACAGATAAGTTATAATGTATATTTAATTATTGATATATGTGTATTTATTTATATCATATTGGTGAATATAAGTATTAAAAAAAATTGACAGTTAATATTTGAAACTATTAAAATAAAATTATAAAAATTTACATTTGTTAATAAATTCTAAGATCCATTACTTTACATCTATATGTACGTAGATATATACAGGATAACATTCAAAATTAATTTGACAAAAAAAATTCAAAATTAATTATTTTATTTGAAATGTATTTTTATTCATTTATGAGGATAGTTACATAACGTATATTGGCATATTGGTCACATCATGTACTTATACTTTTCATATTTGATTAAGTTGTTAATCAACTTGTTAAGTTAAAAACGAAAGTATTTTACAGGAAATTCACTTAAAATAAAAATATATTCGAAATTAGAATTTAAACCCTATAATTAGTACGCTAATGATTTGGTTTGCTAGCATATATTAACCGAAAAGCAAGCGTTAGCTTGTTAATCTTTTTTTAATAACTAAAACAATTTAGAGTCATGTGCTAAAAAACATCAATATCCTAACAACTAATTTGGTTGGTCTGAAAAGTGTGATTATACCTTCCTCGAGTATTGACAAATCTTACCTGCCTCAGTCAATCGCGTTTAATTTCTTCTATATAATCTAACCAATTTGACCTCAAATTTCCGTCACATGCCTCTTAACCCAATTTAGCTTTCATAAATTCATATTAAAAACTCTCTTTTTTTTTAAAAAAAAAAAATCTATCCATAACTTTAAGAATCAGTTTCATTAATCTTAATTACTAGCTCTTTCTTCATTAATCTTAATTAGCAGCTCAATTTCACCTCATTTGAGAAAAAAAAAAAAAGCAGCATGTGTAATTAGTTATATAAAACTCAATAGTCAATACACTCATTTATTAGGGTTCCAGAATTTTTAAATAATATAGGTCAATATTTTCACATACAATACATATACTACATGCATAATATAGAGTTTATAACAAGACGTACTTATATAATAATAATAGCCTAATTTTAATTGTATAATTCGACTCATCTCTGTTAAAAAACTTTATAATTTACATGCATACTGATATGAGGTTTCAATGGAGTTTTAGCTTTTTAATTTTTTTCCAATTTTTTTTATAAGTGTCCATATTAAAATTTTATGTACTAATTAGGTTTTACCTAATTGATGTCTTGATTGAAAAAATTAAAATAAAAAAGTTATCTCGCAGTTAGTTATTTTACAGTTTTCATCAATTTTTATTATTTCACCATCTTATTTCTTTTTTTTAAAAAAAGTATTATACAGTAGGTTGAATTTTTATTCTTATTTTAAAATAAATTATAACAAAGTTAAAAAAAAACATAATAATGAAGATGAAAAAAATGGTATGATATGATGATATAAAATTTGTTTTTTTTAAATATAGTGAGGTGACTAATGGACCAGATAACCCTCGTATAAGGGCTAAACTAGTACTAATAAATAATCGAACTTAAGATCTCTATATTTTTGTTATTTCTGTAAAAGGTATAGATAATATCCTAATTTGCATTGATTAAATCATTTTGATATTTGATATATTAGTGAAAAATTAATTTTAGAAACAAAGTTAAGATATTATAAATAATAAAATTCAAATACTAAATTGTTTTGAATAAATTGAAATATGATAATTACTTGGTTAGGAATTATTTAGGATTGTGATTTGTGAAATGTGTCGGTAGAGTGTGAAAGATAGAAACGGTGGCGTATCAGATTGGGGGAGACAAGACAAGGAAGGAATAATAAGGAAGATTGGTTGTGGGTATAATTGGGATGATACGTAGGATGGTGTTGGTTTTTGGTCCAAACCCAACATCCAATTTCTGGTTGGCCCGAATCTAATTGTGGTGCCCACCATTGACCCTCAACAAATCAGAAATCCCTTCTCTGTCCCATCTTAATTCTTCATTTATTTTATATTACCGTATCAGGAGATTTTGAATTTTCTCCTTCTTTACCTCGAGATTTCTTTTTCTTTCCCCTCACACACACAAAGGAAACTCGAGAATTTTTATCTTTTGAAATATTTTTCGATTAGTATTGGATATTAGTTTCTTTCAATATATATGAGACAACTAATAATTTTTTGAAAAAAACAAACTAAAGAAGCTAAATAATCATTATTGATTATCATTGGTGATAACTTTAACCTAAAATAGAACATATGAATCCACCACCATTCATATTCCCATTAAGATTATCAAGAAGTACAAAATACCTGAGGTTCATAGAACATATAAAATGATTTTGAAGGAGTTGTCAGCCTAATTTTAATTATAAAGGCAAAACAAGAAAAAAATCCTAAAAAGTGACTCCATTTAGCCTAAAGAGCAAAAAAATAATTTTTGCAAAGACTTTAGCCTCAGACCAAATAATGAATTTGAGGATTAGGTTTTCAATTAAAAGGGGGTCATTATTGAAAACGAGTAATGCGGGAAATGATGAATGTTGGTTTCTATTCCTACAAGCAAAACACTTAAAGATAGTTGATCAGTATGAAAATAAGATTGAAAACAGTAAATATAACGAAAGCAAAAGAAATTGTTTGGTTAGTTCAACCTGCAACTGAGATAAATAGCTCAGAACTGCCTACATATTTGAATGAAATTTGAAATCAAGGTCGATTGTAGTTCGAATAGCCATAGTGATATGATATTGAGTTTGAGCGGTTTAATTGAATTTAAACTCATCGGTTGCAGCAATTGAGGTATTACGATACTGAATTGATAGCGTTTTAGTAAGCGATGAACGATAATATGACCAAACTGTTGCGTAAAGCCTAAGATTGGTCTGAGGAAGCTTTAGAAAAGCTTGGAGGAGCCTCTAGAAGGCATTTGGGATTCGGAAAGCCGAGTCTTGAATGTCAAAGGATGGCGAGGCCTTTAGAAAAGGCTAGGAGCTTTTAGGATAGCCCTTTTGAATGGAAGAAAGCTTTTCAAGAGTAAGAAACTCTCAACACTCTAGAGAACATGAAGAAAAGGTGTTTGAAGGGTGAAATGCCAAGTTCAGAGGTGAATGGAAATGTTTGGTGAGCCTCGTGAAGTTGGGGTCAAAATGGAATTATCAAAGGTGAAACTACAACAAATCAAAAGATTTGGGGTAAATTTGCAAATATTTTAACCGAAAAGGGAAAGAATTAGACAAAAAAGGAAGGGTAAACTGCGGCCAACAGCCACTTACCCATACAACTATTGTTCATCCGATTTTCTGCCATTTTGATTGTTTCTCTCGTTTTGCTATTTTATGAGGTTTTTTGAGTTTGAAAAATTATCGCACGTTGCTGTCAGACTGAGAGATGACTTCTGAAAAGAGAAACTAGTTTATTTGATTGAATTATGGCATAAAATGGTGTCCAGCAGAAAAACTTGTGGAAAATCGAGCTGGGATGCGAATGTAGCAAATTTTAGTATTCACATTATTCTAAGTTATTGCTTATACTTTTATGATTTGCTCCTTTTTGTTGGCGCAATTTGAAATGCAAAGTGGATTGTTATTTTTTTATTTCATAAAGGTCAAAATTTCAAGTCTTGTGATAATTTTATATCATTAGAGATAGTAGCGTCTATTGTTTCTCCATTAAAATTTAATTACTCAATTATCTGTTCAAAATTATCTTCAACTCAAAATTATCTTCAACAAAATATTTAATTTTTCACTGGTGTATTTTTTTAGGAGGAGTTATGTATTTATTATTTATTAATATATTATCACTTTGTAAAAAAAAAAAAAAATTTCTTTGAATAAATAACTAATTTATGTTAGTTTCATTAAGTTCTGTGAAGAAGTAGTTGCGACTGTATATAAAAACATGGGTAGTAATTTAATTCTTTTCACTTTTTCCATAAAAAAAATAAATAAAATTTTTTCACCTAATTTTTTACGGGATTATTATGATTATTATTTATGAAATTTTGTATGGCATTATATTTCCTTTTTACCAACTTTTTTGGTATGTAAATTAATTATTGTCCTTCCCACTGCCAGTGCCGCATGACGCATCTCATTCTTTCAATTTTTATTTTAATTTATTTTATTTATAAATGAAGCAAAGTTTCCAATTTGACTCAAGGTGATTTATTTTTTTTTAATTTTCAATTTCTTACATGTTTCAAATTGAACTCTCTCTTAACTTAGGGTACAAACATTTATGTGTGATGAATAAATCAGCCATTATTTTACCTAAACTGAAATCGGCCTCTTCTAAAATGTATTGTATATTCTATGGTTGATACATTTTTCTTATTTTTTATCCAAATTATTTTAAAAATAGGTTTTATGCTTTTAACTATTAAAGGTTTGTTATTTTCCATTGTTTCATTAAATTAATATTATTGTTAGGAAATCTTAATGAGAAATTATTGGAAAATGAGAGTTAAGTTAAATAAATTTTATTTCACATTGGTTAAATAAGAGAGTATGACTCAAATATATAAGTGTAAATCTAAATATTGTTATCTAAATTGTCTAGTAATATTAGTATTGAGAAGTCTTTGAATTCATCTGCTGTATCCACTTTTAAGAGAGCTAATTTGCTAACAAACATTGTATCAATTGATCGGAAGGGATATATTGTGCAATAACCTTATCTCCGATATAAGCTTAATACTTACGTCCTAACTTGAAAAACTAGACACGCCACTCGCGGATAACCATCTTCCTTCTTTAGATCTAGGTTTTCTTTTGTTAATTTAGTCTTTTGATATTTTTATGCAACCCTTACACTTTGTGGAGGTTTTTAAGTTGTTTTGCAGCTTCATCTAGGAAAAAACACTTGATTTGAATCTTTTTTCGTATTTACTCGATAGACAAACATATCTTCCTTTGACTATCATCATCTTGTCAAAAAGGCATATTTCTTTGCCGGACTTCTTTTTCTAATTTAATAGGTGGACGAGATCACTATTCGATTTGCTAATTTTGTTACTAAGTTATGGATATAACAATCTCTACTAATTTATCTCCTTACGGAATAATCTGTTTTGCCCATAGATTTAGGTATTTTTCTTGGTCATTTGATAGTTTTTAAAGAATATATTATTGATTTTGTTGTTGTTTATGTTGTAACTTTTAGATTTTATTGTGATAATAATGTAGTGTGGTTAAAATCTGAGCTATAGGCTCTTTATATTGTCCTCGGTTTGATTTTTAATGAAATTATACATCTTTGGCAACAAAAATAAAATACATATATATAATAATAACACTAAAACAAGTCCAAAATTGACAATCTGAACTAAAAATTATATATTTACGAGATCAAATATTAAAAAAAAAGGGTAAACCAAGAACATAATTAAATTAAGAATGGGAAGTCAAAACCCCAATATATCATGATATGAGAAAATGAAGAAAATTAATAAGAAGGTAATGATGGGGTAGAGTGCAAGTTTGGGGGAATTAAAAAAATAATTAGTTGAAAGTTGAATAAGAAAGGCCACCCTACAATGGGCCTCTTTTTGCTTTGGAAGGATTTCCAACAAAGCATTTTTTCTTTTAATTACCACTAAAATGCTAAGAAAGAGATTTAGAAAGTGAAAACAACATCCAAAATTCCATGCTATGTCTCATATTCATATAATATTTTTAAGTCATGTAAAATTTGTAGCACCTACTCTTCTGTTTCCTTCCTCTTTATATTTTTCTCTCTTCTTTTTCCAGCTAATACCTCTCTTTAAATCTATCTTTATATACCCTCTCTACTTTCCCATTCTCTTCTGCAATTATCATTCATTCTCCTTCTCTCCCTCTCTCTAAATTCCTCTTCCTCAGGTTTGTGTCTTCGTCTTGTGCTTCTACTTTAATATTTATGCTAAATGCGAAATGGGTTTTGCTTATTATGTGTTTTTGTTGCTCAAGCTGTTGCTTTTGGATGAGCTGGTCTAGATCTGTTCTTCTGCATTTTTATGTGCGATGTGTGGCTCTTTTTAATTTTTTGGGGGCTTTTGACTTGTTTTTACTAGCTTCTAGCGTGGAAAAGAAAGATATTAAAAACTGTTAATTTAGTTGATACAACTGTGCAATGTACACTAATTCAGATGGGTTTCTGATCTCTATTTTGTTTAGTCGTTCACTGGACATTGTGGAGTTGTATTTAGCAAGTAATGAGAAAAGATTTCTTCTGATATTTGCATGCATTTTACAGTTTCATAGCCTTAGATCCTCTTTCAAGTTTTTTTACATATATATATTATTAAATAGTTCAATATCTAGCGTAAAACCAGCAAAGAAAGAAACAAATAATTCATTTTATATTGTCTTTTAGTTACTGCTTCAGCTATTCAAGAGTAGATCTGGTTTTTTTCTTCACAGTCATGGCTGTTCTGTCTTTTAGCTTCTTTGCCTACCTTGTTAGGAATAAACTAGCTGTGTTGCAATTAGAAAAGATTTAGATTTTTAAAATTAATGGGTTTTCTATATTGATAATTTTAGATATAATGTTTAATTTCATTTGGGTATTGCAGGAATTTGGAGAGGAAAAGAAAAAAAAAAAAAACTGGTGTATAAACTTTCTGATAAGAATGGACTTATCAATGCTTGTTATGTTTAGTAGTACATTATTGTTTCTGTTCAGTTCACCTGCAAATGCAAAATCTGGTGGGCCTCCAGCTCCTATCATCTTAACACCAACACCAGCTCCGGCACCGGCACCAACCCCTCCTTATGTAAATCTCACTGATTTACTTACTTTTGCCGGCCCATTCCACACGTTCCTTAATTACCTTGAATCCACTAAAGTACTTGACACTTTCCAAAACCAAGCCAATAACACAGATGAAGGCATTACCATCTTTGTACCTAAAGATGGTGCCTTTTCATCTCTTAAGAAGCCTTCTTTAACAAATCTTACTCAGGATCAGCTTAAACAACTCATGCTTTTCCATGCCTTGCCTCATTATTATGCGCTCGCCGATTTCAAGAACCTTAGCCAGTTAAGCCCTGTTAGTACATTTGCTGGTTCTGGTGAATTTGCTTTGAACTTTACAGATGTATCTGGTACTGTGCATCTTGATTCAGGATGGTCTCAAACTAAAGTTAGCAGCAGTGTTCATTCAACTGATCCTGTGGCCGTTTATGAAGTTGATAAGGTGCTTTTACCAGAAGCAATTTTTGGTACTGATATTCCTCCAATGCCTGCTCCTGCACCAGCTCCTGAAATTAGCCCTACTGCAGATTCTCCAGCAGCTGATGTAACTGGAACTCGCGAAGGACACGCCCGAGCAGTTACTTCTCCCAACTCTGCATACAGAATCCCCGGTTCGGGTATTTGGGTTCAATTCATTTTGACAATTTCAGGTGTCCTGTTCTTGTAAGAGGGGAAAAGGAAATGATTGGTATGATCAAGGAGTCTTTAAATTATATTCAGAGGGTATACCTGGCCAGATTTCATTTTTCTGCATTATTTTAAACCATTTTTTTGATCATATATGTTACTGAATTTTATAAAAGTGAATGTGAGTTACTATTATGTTCTTTATTTTTCTATTAAAAAGTCTACACAAATTGCTTTGATTCAATGCCTGTATTTGTTAATGATTATACAGAAAACAATATAATTTCTTTAATCATTAGTTAATTAGTGTATCTTAGCTTCCAAGGATAAGAAATAATTTGGTGTAAAGTTTAGAACTTTACAGCACACAAAGCCAAAGGCCCCATAAATGTTGTTAAGTATGATGTTAATCATTAGGAATTTGAAGAAAGAAGATAAAATCTTTACTGGGTTAATGATTTCTTGGTCTCTTGACTCTTCTTTACCTTAATTAATCTTTTCTTTGTCTGTTTGTCGTCTCATTCTGTAAACAGGTTTCTGAAATGTTACTTCACCTAGAATCCAAGGCAATATATAGGCTGAAAGTGGGCCATGAACAAAGCTAAAGCTGCAAAATCAATTGCGATTTACTTTAATAATTAAGGATAATTTCAGAACCACCAACTTAACCTGTACCACCAACAGCACATAATATTATGATAAATCATAAATGAGCATGTTGGTGTATACAAAAAGTGTTCAAGAATGTCACTCAAACACTAAAAGGAAGAAAGAAAATATTATTAACTATGCCATTGAAGTGGGTTTGAATTGATGGTTCAGTTTTCATCTTTGTAATGAAATATTGCAGATGAAAATTATATAAAAGCTTAGATCCGCTGACCAAATGTATTTTGTTGTTGGGATTTTCTTTTGAATGGGAAGGGAAGCAAAACATTAAAATGAACTTATACGGCTATAATATAAATCACAAAGATCATATTAGTTTATGTAATATCACTTTGTTTACAAATAATTTTCAGCTGAGGAACAAAAGGCCTATTAGCTCAGTTGGTTAGAGCGTCGTGCTAATAACGCGAAGGTCGCAGGTTCGAAACCTGCATGGGCCAATTATAAAATTAATTTTATGTCACTATTATTTTATGAAATATGATATTATTTGTGTAATTTCAATGTGCAATCAACAGGCCTATTAGCTCAGTTGGTTAGAGCGTCGTGCTAATAACGCGAAGGTCGCAGGTTCGAGACCTGCATAGGCCATATTTTTTAAGTTTTATGTCATTCTTTTCAGCTTCTAGCCATGGTTAGGTTTATAGTTAACTGGATATATTTTCAATTAGGTTCAACATTTGGATTTGTGATGAAATTGTTAATGGATGATCTACAATTCAAAAAGGTTACTTTAGGCCTTAATGTTGATCCTATAGGAAATCTCTAATTTGTCCATATTGATTTTCTTACTAAAAAATACACGTTATACAGATAAATAATTTCCTTCAACATTTGTCCATATTGGTTTATAGTTAACTGGATATATTTTCAATTAGGTTCATTCTTTTCAGCTTCTAGCCATGGTTAGGTTTATAGTTAACTGGATATATTTTCAATTAGGTTCAACATTTGAATTTGTGATGAAATTGTTAATGGATGATCTACAATTCACAAATGTTACTTTAGGCCTTAATGTTGATCCTATAGGAAATCTCTAATTTGTCCATATTGATTTTCTTACTAAAAAATACACGTTATACAGATAAATAATTTCCTTCATATAACTGCTTCTCTCAAAGTATGGTTGGTATTTGACCTAAATGTTGGGCTAATAATATGAGCCGAAACAAATTTAGATATATTTGCTATCATGTTTATGGGAGCTTTAAAGAAATAACACAAATTTTATAGTGAAATTAAGTGAATAGCACATATTTCTAAAATTAATATATTTTTTATAAAAAACCCAAAACTGCCCCTGGTATATATATAAGTATATATAGAATATATATACTTTGGGTATATATATAAGTATATATAGATTATATATACTCGAGGTATATATACAAGTATATATAGTCTATATATACTCGAGTATATATACTAGTATATATAGACTATATATACTCGAGTATGTATTATAATTTGTAAAATCCATTGCTATGATTTATGGAGTATATATAATAATATATGTGATTTCATATATGCTGGGTAATATGTTATTTATTCATATATACTGTCATATATACCAACAAATGAAGAGTATATATGACAGTATATATAGATCATATATACTGTTACAAAAACTATGTATTAATAATGTATGCCTATTTGTGAAGGTCATATGCTATGATTAGTGTGGAGTATATATAATAATATATTTAATTCATATATACTAGGTTAAATGTAATTTTTGTGGTATATATATCAGTATATATAGTCTATATATATTGTCATATATACCAATAAACAGAATTTTGTAAATGATTTTGATTGTAAGCAGTTTTGAATTATTGTTTAGAATAACAACGCAAAATCCAACAACATCAGGTCATATGTTATGATTTGTCTGGAGTATATATAATAGTATATATGATTCATATATACTAGGTTATGTGTTATTTTTGTGGTATATATATCAGTATATATAGTCTATAT